>JAHZNP010000830.1:0-35325 GCA_020615345.1 Triops cancriformis
AGATTTCAGCCCTCCGTACTGTAATGCCACAGACGTTTTCTTGAAAACTACGTGTCCGATTTCAGATTTATTCGCAGCAATTCAGGCAATAAATACCTATTGCCCGATTTTCGTTTTTTTCGTTTATTTAAAAAGTTGAAAACTTTAAGAGACATTGCAAATTCAATTTGAGCTCTTTTGAAAAAGTGCGCTCCAGGTGTACTACATACTAGTGTTGCTAACTTTGCTGTCAAAATTGTTCTTTGAAATATGGGCGTATTTCCAAGATATTACCTGAACCAATTCCCCGTGTAATTTTTCCATAAGGCGACTGTGTATACGGTGGCCTTAGGGCTGAAAAAATAAGCGTACCCAGAGTGGTAGGGTGTCTTAACTCCACTACCACCCAATTTTTTCTGTAGCGACGAAATGTCCAAAAAAATTCAAATTAACCCCTAACCTTCCAGGACTTCTCCGAACCGAAATCCTAGGTACGGCGCTGATTTTGAGTACTTTTGAAATTTATCAAAGATAGAATTACCTTTAAATATTACATTAAGGCCGGAGCAATGGAGCAAGGGAAATTTCGCTGCTCCGGTTCCGCTCCTGCTCCGGGCAAAAACCCCTTGCTCCACTGCTCCGAGCTCCAGCTCCGCTCCGAAACTCTGTTTCTGGCGCCTTAAATTTAGACAATTTTGGGGTGCATTTTATCGTGCACGCAACTGATCAACCGGGCTGGTCAGTTAGCATAACTGGCGTTTTGGCGTGTACGCAACTAGCTCGACGGTCATTTTGTCGTTAACGGAGCAACTGAAGGGCTTGGCGCGAAGCCTTTCCGTTCTACTGAGCTCAAGGAGCACGGTAGAAATGGAGACAGCCTTTAAGTCCCACCCCCAAACAAATTTTGACGCGTAATCGCATAGTTCGCTGCAGTGCTGACGCCGGTTTTATATTTTATTTGTGTTGCTCGTTTGTGTTGCCAGCTGAGTGGACTTTCAAGTAAACTAGGACAACACAGAAACACGGGACATGGAGAGGACTCCAATGTTTGCATACAACAGCGCTGAACGGGCGTTTTAGTGTCAACGCAAGTTGGAACTGATTAGTTGAACGCAGACTTGCTCAACGGTCGTTTTATTGTCGACGGAGAAGAGAACTGGCGAACGGATCAGTTCACGCTAAAATGCACCCTTGGTACGCACGTGCGCATTGTCCGTATTGCTGGCTACGCTACTGTGTAGCGGCATCGTTGATTTGATTCACCGAGCACGTTTACTCGGAACAGTTGAGACTAGCGTTGTTCCTGTGTTTCCTTAGATGCCGCTTCTGTGTTAAAAACAAGCCTAAATAATAATTTGGTTTGCTGCTGTAGGTAAAAGTCCAACAAAGTATTGTATTTAAGGCTCACGTGCGTTCTGTAATCATGTCAGAAACTGCTAGTGTTCGTTTTTGGTCGAGCAGTTGTCATACTACGATTATAAACGCGTTAGATTCATTGCTACGAGATGAAACGTTGGTAGATGTAACGTTAGCGTCAGAAGGAAAATTTTTGAGGGCTCACCGGCTTATCCTATGTGCGTACAGTGACCATTTGAAGGTATGTTATCCAATAACTATTTTTGAACTCACTTTCTGTAATACTTTTCGTTTAACCAGGAACTCCTGGCCGTCCAGCCTGAGAAGCATCCCATCATATTTCTGAGAGATGTTCCGTTTTCTCATGTGGAAGCTCTCATCGCATATATGTATCGCGGCGAAGTTGACATTTCGCAAAGAGAGCTACTAAATTTTATGAAGACGGCAGATTCATTGCGCATCAGAGGCTTGTCGGAGAATTGCCATGAATCCCCGGCAGTTTGCACTGAGCAAGTGAAACAGCCTAGAGAAACCTCCATAACCCGAATCAACGCCTCGTTGCCGTCACTAATAGCTATACAAGGTAGAGCAGCAGCTTCTTCCGACCTTTCGTCGAAATCCCCTGCTTGTGGTTCGAAACGTTTAAGATCCGAATCTCCAAATGCTACTGTAAAACGGGTGTTACACAGTCACGGCTTCGAAGAGAAGAGAATCCCCGTAGTTCGACTGACTCACATTGATGCCGTCGCCCAAGCTGTCCGTGAAAAACCTGCAGTTTCCCCTTCTCGTCTTAACTCACCTCAGCCAACACTTCCCGTTATTACCAGCGTCGAATCCGTAACAGTCATGCCGTTATCAGATGATCGGGCCACTGCTGAACAGGCTGATACTGCTATTCAGAAGGAAATTGTGGATCTCGAAGTTCAGCTTTGCGCCAACACACCATTAAAGGTTAATGAAGTTGACATGGATGTGGGCATTGTAACCTTAGACGGAGAAGATTGGAGTGACGCCGAGGTGCAAGAAGTTTCAAAAGGTTAATTGAGTGCATGCCAAAACGTCAGTCATTCCCATTTTCGTTGTTGTTGTTGTTTTTTAACAGAAGAAGTAATATTAGAAACTCAAAAGGATAATGGTTCGAATGCAGGAAAAAGCTCGAAAGGGCCAAAATGTTACACTTCCGTGAGGGAAAAAGGTAAGGAAGTTCTGTATTTTTAGATTAGCATGTTTCGAATCATTGTTTTTGCCCAGTACAATAGCTGACTGCTTTTTTGCATGTTGTGGTAACGTACCGAAGAAAATTACTCTCGTGAATATTGTATCTATTTCTCTCAGTTGAGTAGTGTAATTTGTATAGTTACTATTTTATTACATTTAAAGTTTATAAGTTTTCCGTCCATCACCCTACTAAAGCAGTATAACGAATTATTTGATGACGAAATTATCAAAAGACAGATACATAATAAAATCAGGAAAATGAAACAGTGGAGACTTCGAGAGTTGAACGTCGCTGAGTCAGTCTTCCTTTTTTAAAAAAATATGGTAAAGAAGGTTCTAGTAAGGAAAAATATTTCGGTGGAATAATATAAAAGGTGAAAAATTGAATAAATCTAACTTCTTGCAGGTGAGCTACCTCTCCACGAATCCAGCTTGTTCAGTCACAAGCGGAAAAGCGAGTGCGAAAAGGAATGGAAGACCATTTGTACTGAAACAGGCGAGACACGATTCCATTGTCTCAAGTGCAAGAAAAACTACAGTAGCACCGAACGCGTTTTGAATCACTGCGTTAGAGAGTGTAACGGAAACTCGCGCTGTCTTTGTTTCACCTGCTCTTATAAAGCAAAGTCTTAGTTGGGAAAAAAACTTGACCTGACGATCTCGTTTACAGATGCCATTTGGTTACAAAGAAATGTAGTATGATGAATGGAAAATTCTCGTGTCAGTCGAAGTTTAGCGTGATCTAGCTAAAATAACCGTTTTTTTGCACAGATATCCAGGATTATGCTAGATTACTTTCAAAAATGAATCCTTTTAAAAAAAGAGGTTAACATTGAATTTTCGTGAAGAATGACAGGTTATGAAGCTAGGGTAAACACTCAGGTGCAGTTCTGATTAGACTATACTCGGAATCGTTTGCGGTAGCCTATTTTTAGAAAACTTTCGTCGAATTTGAAGACAATGTAACATGAATGTATTTTAGTCTATATTACACATTTTGCTAAAAAAATGTCCGTTTTTTGTTTCTTCTTTAAACAAATACTGAACTTGCTCAATATAACTGCAAGGGTACGTAATATATACCAGGCTTTAGTTGAATTTAAGCGCAACTTGCGTTGCGCTTTATTAATTAAAGGACGCGATCAGGACCGAGCTCTTCTTTGTTAACGACAATACCTGCGAGTAACTCATTTTGTAGTCTTCCATGTACATAGAGCTATTATATATACTTACATAATCGGTATATAAGCGATGAAGCAAATGTGTCGTTGAAAAGAAAACGGCCGTGGCTAGTCGACCTTTTCTTTGTACTTCAATCAACCCAGGAAAAAGACTGTTTTCTTTGGATTCTTTTCCCATATGTAAACCAGTCGTTGTCGTTGGCGAAGGAGTTAAGTTTTAAGAAGAAATGGTAGTAATACATTTGCCTGTTAAATGAATGGTCCTTGTCCACGAACGTTTTCCTTTTTTATGCGATTACGAAAAGTGTTCTTGTATAATATGTCTCAATTCTTGGTTCTTGTTTGGTTCCCGTTCATTATTTCGTTGTACTTTCTGACGACAGATGATGCGAAATCTTCTAATGCCATTAATTCCGATCGCCTTCTGTGTCAAAATTGTGAAAAAGACCTACAAGAATCTGAACTGCCTCCGTTTTCGTCAGACAAACGAGTGTCAGACGGTAGCGCCAAAGTTCAATTGCCCTGTGTGTGATTACAAAGGAAAACGAAAACAGCGTATTATAAAGCACGTCAAGGCCCTTCATAGCGAATATTCAAGAACATTCTTGAGGACTGAAATACGACAGTAGATTAACAAAGAAAGGTAAAGAAGAGCGCTATTTCCAACCATTTCGTGAAGGAACAGTAAAAAAAAATAGCACAGATGCACACAATAAAATTAAGAAAGCAAAACAGAAAAAGGTGATGACATAACAATACACGAGTTTTTCATTTAATTTTTGTGAAGAAGCGAGGAAAGCTATTTAGACGTAGAGTTGTTGGGGAAAACGGAAGAATTCATGTTAACAGCTTCCCTTCTAATTTCTTGCAGGTGAGCGACTTCTCCGTGAATCCACCTTGTCGAATAAGGAAGGGGAAAACGTGCGCGGAAATGAGAAAACCATTTATACAGAAGCAGGCGAGAAATGTTTCTAATGTTGCAATTGCAAAAGACGCTACCGCAGCTCAGAACACATTTCGTATCACTACGTGCGAGAGTGGAACGGAAACTTGCACTGCCTTTGTTTAACCTGCTCATGTGAAGCAAAGTCTTAAAGAAAAGCTTGATGTGACGTATTTTTGTGTTGTGCCGTCTTTCGCGATATATTTTGTCCACCCCGTATAGTTTAGTGTTGTATTTCATTCCGTTAGATGTTAGTAAGAAAATATGAAATCCCGTTTAGTGTTGTACTCGTTGTAATAGCCGTTGTAATCTTGCTAGACTTAGAAAAATACGGGTTACCAGCTTAATTTAACTCAGTTTTTTTCCTATGGTCAAGCGTTGGAAGGTTCAAAACCTTTGTTGCAAAGCAATCCCTCTTGCGATACAACGGATGTTTCAGATTTGTAGTGAGAAGTGCTGTTATAAATACAAAGAAATGTGCACACAAAAATACATATCTCACCCTCTTGTTTCTTTCTTGAAGACGTATTATGAGCTTACTTTTATCCTGAAGGAGATGCATAGCAATAAAACGCGAGTCTTCTGTGTTTTTTTAGGTTTCTTGTTCTGTTACTGTTTCAAATTCATATGGCGTCAGTGAATCTGTACTTCTTGCTTTGTGACCTAAAGCTCGCTTGTGGCTTCGTATTTCGGTTCGCTTGACTGTTCTCTATCTGTAGTATTTTTTGTAATCTTCGGAAGCATGAGAAATATGAACTTCAAACTTTTGTGCCCCAGTCGACTGCGAAGACGTAACTGAAGACGCAATGAAAACAACATTTTGAGAGCCACTTGACTAGTGTTCGAATCTTTCTTTGTGCAGTTCCTGACCGTACAGTTCGGCTGTAGGCCTAGGTCTCCGTATAAAGAAGGTAAGGCAGGAATTATCAAATTCACGAAGGATTAGACGAAATTAATACTCCATTAGTCAAACAATATCCTCGTTTCCAAAAAAAATCGCGATATCTTGAGTGAGTAATCTAAAAAATTCGGTCAACTTTCGAAGATCAAGTCGAAGTCTTTGTTCGTGCCAGTTAAGACCACTGTTTGCCCTTTGTCTTATTTTAATTGACTGAATGGGAAAAAAAGAGAAAATGGCGTGGAAGATTTCTCTATAACTGTGGCATATTCTCCGGTAATTTTTTTTAATCAAAGTTTTAAAATTAATAATACCTAGAATCTAACACAGAGAAATTTTCCAAATTCAGAACTCTGAAGAAAAGCCGACAAATTCCTTGAACAGTCTTAAGTTATGTTTGCTTTTTTCAAATGTATCTCTTCGTAAGATTCTAGTAATTACCAATTCAAACTTTACTGTCAAGATTAATCTACTTCGAGAAATATTGAGTGGAAAATGCAGACTCGTCCACGCAAGTTTTCCATGTAATCGTCCATAAGAGAAGAACGGTATGCAGTGGCCTTACTAATCACTCCAAAGGAAAGTCAAAAACGGAAAAAAGTACTTCAAATCAAGAGAAGAAAATTTTTCGACTGCAAGCCAAAGTCGACTTGGCGCACGGTTTGATTCGCCGCCTCTGGAACAGTGTTTCTAGATGCTAGAGGACACTGTAGGACCGTGAAAGCATGGTACAACGACAACAAACGTTTGTGCAGTAGTATTTGAACGCTAAATTAAGGAAACTGGCACAGGCGTGATTTGATATCATGGAAAATGACGAGCATTTCTATTTCCGCTGGAGCAATTACCAGACAACAGTTATGGATGTTCTCAATTCTTTGCTCAAAGAAGAGACTTTGGTAGATGTGACTTTGGCGTCGGAGGGAAAATGGTTAAGGGCCCATAGACTCGTGCTAACCGCTTACAGTGATTATTTCAAAGTAATTTCCTGAAAAATCTCTTTTAACGGATATTTCCTAATATCACTGGTTCCACAGGACCTGCTAACCATCCAGCCCGAGAAGCATCCGATATTATATTTGAAAGATGTTCCATTTTCTCATTTGGAAGCTCTTGTCTCGTTTATGTACCGGGGAGAAGTTGATATTCCACACAAGGAGCTTCCTAACTTCATGAAAACTGCAAATTCTCTGCGAATAAAAGGTTTGTCTGACACTCACCGTCGTCGGCAAGAATTAGCTGCTGAGACGATCGAGCAGCCAAAAAGAGACTCCCCCATTGGAACAAATGTCCCGTTGGAAATTTCACCTCCAGATAGAACATGCAACGCTTCACCTGCAGACAGAGAGTCAAATGCCTTGCTATCAGACAAAATGTCAAACGCTTCACCTTCAGAAACAGCATCAAACACTTCAAAAGAGTCACCCTGCGTTTCGCCCACTTTATCTCTCCGTCGTTCGAAACGTTTGAGATCTGAGTCTCCGAGCGATCCAGTTCCGCATTCAGTTCGGAAGATTGACTTTCATGAAAAACGGATCCCTGTGGTTAAACTTACGCCCATCGATAGTCTCACCTACATGGCTCAGAACAAGTCTGCAGCAGTTTCATTACGTCGTAGCCCACGCAGTCCAAGTGTTTGTTGTACAAATACTTCTGATACAGTTTTATTCACACATTCGCCATACAGTGGAGCTCCTGTGGAAGCTAGTCCTTCCTCACTAGAAGAAGAAAGTATAAATGTAGATTCTCCGCCTCCTGAGGTAACTCTGGTCGAGCTAGGAGACTCCGAAAAGTATCCAAGTACTTTGGCCTTGAGCATTTGCGAAAGCGAGGAAGAAGACTGGGTTGATGTGGAAACAATCGAAGATTCTACAGGTAATTGAATATTATTAAATCTGTTACAAAATAACAGCCAGATCATTGTTTTCGTATTTTTAATAATTGGGGTGAAGTAGCAGGTGCAGGATCTCGAGAAGCTAACAACAACGGACCAACCTGTGGCGAGGACGGACGAGATAGCAACGAAGCTTCAGAAAATCAAGGTAGGCAACCGTTTTCAATTGGTTGTGCTAGTTTCTCAACTGGATTACCGGAAGAGTCTTCTTCTGTCGTTGAGCATATTCTAGTTCGTACTTACGTAATAACGAGGGCTAGTTAAAAATCACGATTTCACGGAAGCCGTAAATTCCGTGATTTTTCTCCAAATTTGAATTTTCCCGTGAAATTCTGTGTTTTTTACCATTACGCCCTCTTTTTAGCCGATTCTTTGCGGAAAGTAAACCTTGTAACCCGTAACCACTAGATGTTAGCAATTGTTCTCGATTCCTACTCAGTTCTACAAGCCTAAAATTTTTGCAAAAGCCCTCTTCGCGCATGCAAATAAATTGTTTTGAACGCACGTTCTCAGTTCCCGCGTGCCTTTTCCTTGCCTACTTGTTGTTTATTCCCTTTTTCACAACGTCGCTTCCATGTTACTGCAAATAAGCCCTCTGTAGACAGATCCTGCCAAAATCGAGTTAAACAGTATCCGAAAGGAATTTTACATGCTGATTGTCAAAAGCTCTTTTGCACGAGTTGCAATGGTACTTTAGATCACACTAAAAAAGGTTCACCTGATCGTCAACGTGAAATCAATCCCAGCGTTCAGAAAGAGAGATATCGTAGGTGAATCTGAATAAGTCAGTACATTTTCGAGAATTGCATAGTTCCATATTACTTCAAACTATTTCTTTCATTCTAGCATCAAAGACTAGGTGTAATATTACGATAAGTTCATTGAACCATTTAAATATTGTATTTTTTATTATATTTTGTACGTCGCGTTGGAAGAAATCCAACTTATGCGAACCGTGTCACGATGCCGTGATTTTTGGTCCATTTTTCAACCATAACCGTGTTCCTTCAAAAAAAAATCCGTGATTTTTAACTAGCCCTAGTAATAAACCAAATCTTCTACGCTCGCTATCATTACTACTCGGCGCGTAAAAACACTTGTTTGTCCATTGACTTGTTTGTGGTGAGGGTTTCTCTGACGTCTTACTTCTAATTTTATTTTTAAAATTAATAAGGAAAACTTTTATGGAAATTAAACTTGTCGTGCATTTCAGTACTTTAAAGTTTTTTTATCTGTGCTCTCAAAGCATTGAAATGATTTTGGAAATTGCATATAAGGCGATTGGGAAGTGAAGCAATATCCTTCGCGAGTGTCGGGTTATTTTAAATTCTGCAGATAGGATTTTCTTTTCTGGTTGGAAAATGTCGCTATTTTTCTATATCACATGACTTTTGGGTCTGAGTATTTTCTTCAAGATTTTCCTTTTGCTTTGTTGCAGGCGTGGTAAAACGTGAAGTTCCCGTCTCTCAAAACAAGTCAAAAAACGAGAAGTGGTCAATAATTTTAACAGAAGCACGCCAGAGACATTTCGCATGCCTTAATTGTCGTAGACTTTACGCGCTCAAAAGCTCCGTAGTCAGACACAGCAACTACGAATGCAGCAAAGGGCCACGCTTTTATTGCTCCGCTTGCTCTTATCAGACAAAACACAAGTTCAATCTGAAGAGACATTTCCGTACCCGCCATCAAGCGCCAGATTATTAGACGTTTGTCAAGAACATGATACTTCAATAGATTTTGTTCCAGAATTGAGAATAAACGTGTTATTTTTATTAGTACTGTTTATCTGAATAACGTTCGTGAGAAGTTGGATTATTATGTACCTCTTTCGATGTTCAGCTGTTTAATCTAGCCATTCTGAACTGATTTACAGACCACAGAAAAGTCTCGTTGTATTAACATTGTGAATCCTTGCGCGCATTTTGTCCATTCGTCGTATTGTTCCCAAAACTCACGTGATGAGTATGATATGATGACTATACAGCTCATAATCCCTAGGTTATATCGCTCAGTGTTCTCTCTTTAACTTGTACGATTGTTTTAATCGCTACTTAGCTCATCATTTTGTCTTTTTTTATTTATGTTTCTAGACTTAAGTGCTTCTGGCACACTTGACCCCAAACGTTTTGCTTGTCCACGTTGTTATCGGTCGTACACGGTTAGAACTCGTCTAAACTTTCATCGGAAGTATGCTTGTGGTAATGCTGCAGGCCAGTTCAAATGCACACTGTGTTCTTATAAGGGGAATTACAAATATCATCTAGTACGGCACATCATGCGAAAGCATCAAAGAATAGCTCAGATTTAATCGCGCCCTTTAAGTGATAAAGTGCAAGGCAAGTCGTGCTGAATGCTAAATTCAGTGAAATGCTGGTTTATGTTATGTACCCTAGGAATTGCAAGATGAATTGCTGTATTTTGTTAAAGAAAAAAGAACAAACGAATGCAGTTGTGGCAAAGTATGTAATCCGGATGAACGTACACCTATTTTACGTTGTCTTCGAATTCAATACAAATTTTGTAAAAGTGAACTTCTGCGCATATTTCTCCGTTTTCTAAGTGTAGTCAAGTGAGAAGTCGGATCACTAATGTAACAATGATTATGGCTTGGCTAGACTCGAGACGGTTCTGCGTAGTCGAAGACACGAAGCCAATAATTAAATTAAATCATCTGTGCGGTGTTTGGGAAATAGCTTCCGGGGAGATGCAAATTGGAAGTTTACGTAAAAACACCAGGAGACGGGAGTTTTCCACGTGCACCCGAACTTCGTGAGCCGTCATTCTTCGCTTGAAGGACTGAGACCTAGTATTCTTTCGGCTCTGTTTGGAAGGCTTGATATCCAAGACAGCTTCTCAAAATCCAAGCCGAGCCGAAAGCCGGCTTCGGTGCACCAAACCGTGGTATAGGGGAATCGCATACTAAACGGCATCAGCGATTTCGACCAAACTACTCAGTATTTCATTAAACAATCTCGACAATAAAGTTTTGCGTTGTAATATCTAATGCACGTCGTAGAGATTCTTCAAAAAATATTATTAGTAAATTTGTAAAAAGCAAGTCAAATTTCATTTTTTAATATTTTTTTTTAGAAATTACAATTTCGAAGACTAAAGCCGCTTAAGAGCATTAATTTAACGAAACGGAATTCAAGCCCAAAACTTAGTTTTGGAGTTGTCAACTAAGAAGTTAAAAAAAATAGGTGATAAATCCGAAACTAACCGACGGATTTGAATTCTGTGTTCACCAGTAAATTAGGTAAGCGGTACTTTAGTGTACCTTGAGGCTGTATGTGTAAAACACTTTTCATAAAAAAGTTGAAATTTGATTCGCTTTTTACAAATTTACTGAAAACTTTTTAAATAAAAACTCGACGATATGTCTTAGATGCCCATCGTGATAAAGGCGTATTTCTGCGTTGGGCAAGCAAAGAAACGGTTAAAACGCTAAATAAAAAAGCGTTATCTTGAGTTTACCATGGGATGTATCAAGAAAACTTTTAGTATATTCGGTGGTTCGGCGACGTAGCCGGCAAAAAGCGCCATCAACTGTTCTAAGCACTCGCTTTAAATTACTACGAATTCCTTTCACCGTATTTTAGAACTTAATAGCACGCTTTCTTAGAAACACTCGCTCAATGAAAGCTACGAATAATAAAGCCTCTCACAGAAATGAAATTGGGAGTCTTTGAACCACTTTTGAACCACGCCACGGCCCGACTGCGGTTCGCGGGCAATGGTTCAGAACTGCTGGGTTCCAGGACACTTACAGGACAAGCAGAGAGTTCACTCTTCACAGTAATGGTGTTTTCAATTTAGAAATCCTAGTTTCCAGCATGAACAATTATCTTACACCTCTTCCTTCAATTATTATACATAGCTTGCATTCAATCTTGAAAAAAAATTCCGCATGAGTTTTCACCTGAGATTTGAATTAAAAACTGCAGATCGCAGTTTGCTATCATCTTGGATACGGCTTTAATACCACCTGGTGTAGCATTCAAACAACACCCTACTACAAGTCGCAAAGCTCTAAGTTGGCGGACGTTTGTTTTTGTCGTGTTGAGAGGTAATAGACTTTAGAAAACAAGCCATAAATAGTATGAATGAAGAAGATCACTACTGTTTGCGCTGGAGCAATCACCAGCCAACTGTAATGGGCGTTTTTGACTCCCTGCTCCGAGCAGAAACTTTGGTAGACGTAACTTTGGCTTCAGAGGGAAAATGGCTAAGAGCTCATAGGCTTGTCCTCAGCGCGTGTAGTGAATATTTCCAGGTAAGATTCAAAATGCCTTGCTGAACTCTGTTTAAGAGACGTCAATCGTTTCTTAGGAACTTTTGACCTTCCAGCCGGAGAAAAATGCCATTCTATACTTGCGAGATGTTCCATTTTCTCACTTGGAAGCCATCATCGCTTTTATGTATCGTGGCGAAGTTAACATTTCGCACAGCGAATTGTCCAACTTTATAAAAACGGCCGATTCCCTACGAATCAGAGGTTTGTCTGACATTTACCATAATCAGTCGGAATTGGCTAGTCAGACGGATGAACAGCCTGCAAATCCACCCGTAAATCGAACCAGTACCCCTTCTCAGACGTCTCCTTCCGATGCAACTTCGAACAGTGCAACAGATTCGCCCAATCGCTCGTCGACTTCTTCTGCTCGTCGCCCAAAACGTTTAAGATCCGAATCTCCGCATGAGCCTATTAATGTACGTTTAATTGGCAAGAATGGGTTTCAAGAGAAAAGAATTCCCGTAGTTCAACTCACTCCCATTGACGCTCGCACCTGCACCGACCGAAGAATCACCACCACCCAGTCTCAACCTCGTAATACGGCACAGATTACTCTTCCAAAAGATCCAAGCACCCAGTCCGATTCAGCTGCACCAGTATTAAATGATGAACCTCCCATGGTGTCGATTCCCGCTTCTGCAAGTGTAGACCCGAGCTTATTAGAAGATCTGCTTTGCAATGTTGTACCCAAAATAGAACTGGAAGAAGTGGATTTGGATACAGTAACTTTAGACAACGCTGCAGGTGGCGGCGAAGAAGATTGGAGTGACCTTGAAGGGCAAGGCACTTCGCATGCGGAATTGGAAGGTATTTGAGTACTCCATTATAATAGTTCATTTGTTACCCTCATGCGCTCTTTCATGAAATAACAGGTTTGGAAACTCATGAAGGCACCAGTTCCATGACCAAAGACAGATCAGGAAACGAATTCAGGCAAGGTGAGCAAACCCTTCATATAACGTTTCGTTTTGCCATTTACTTTTTAGCGCAGTGGTTCTTAACCCTGTGTCAGGGTGTGTACCACTTTGCTTAGGTTACGAAGGACTGCTGGCATGCTGTAAAGAAGGGCACTTCAGATTCTTAGTTATACATTCGTGAGCGAAAAGTCCTACTTCCCCTGCGCCTTTTTGGCTCTGAAAAAGAAATGGTTTCGATTTTTTTTTGTTAGTAGTTGCACCACACGTGGGACTCGTACTCCGTTGTGATCTTGACATTAGACATTTTGCGGGCAGTGATTCACAATTGGAACGTTATTTCGGAAGCAATAAAGCAATAAGCAATTTCGGAAGGTCAAGAATACGTCAGCACAGCAAGCGGCAGGAATCTTGAACTCTTTCTGATTGCAATTAAATGATGCGATAGCACAACGTTGCTCTTTGACAAATCACACTGTTTCGCCCCTCTCCCCCCCCCAAAAAAAAACAAACAAGCACTTACCGTCTGGGTATAAGACATGCCTGAATCGTTTGGCCGAACACGGAACTCAACAGTTGCTTCGACCACCACGTAGCCCAGACATCATCACGTCGGATAATACGTTGTGGGATTTTATGAGGGAAAATCTGGGACTGCGCCGATATCCTTACGATGACTTACAGGCTGTCGTTACGCCTTCGGAGAGGTACAATGAAAACGCCCACCAAAATGAGCAGAAGCACATGGCGTTGTATTCCTATTTGCTGAGATCTTGTCGGAAGATACGTTGACGTGCTGGACGCATAACTTATAAATTTTTCACAACCAGAAATGTTTTATGGCCAAAAAACTTAAGGGTAGTGAGACTTTTCGCCTATACATGTAGGTAAAATCCCCACTCAGTGGTCATAGAGTGGTATTTTAAACTGCAGAAACTGCAGACGAGAAATTCTTCATATGGCAAACTGTGGAGAAGATGACGTTAAATAGTCCGTTTGTAACGAAGTTTTAGCTTTCAGGGATTTCTGATTCGTAGTTATTGCATATCCAAGTGCGAAAGCGTAAAGTAAGATTTCCGCTTATTATTTCATTTTATTCAGAGTAGCCAGGTCTCATTGCCAGGTGCAGTCCAAGGTAGTAAGTGATATTGTTTCGTTTTGCGTTAAACGTAATGTTTACGTAGGTTAATTGGTAGGAAATTTCTAGACGGTACATGCGTTAAGACACATTGAAATAATGCATTTGGAAAATGCAATTATGTACAGTTTTTTTCGTCAAGAAAAATATATTGCATGTCATAAGAGACACTGCAATAAGAGGCAGATAAGCAAATCTGTGGAAAGGGCCCTGAAATACGCCAAATTGCGATGAAATCTGTGTTGAACCGTGCATGGAGCGTGAGCGGAACTGTGCCATTTTTATGGATTTAGTTTATTATCATTATGCTGTAAGAGTTAATTTCCTCCGCGTTATTTTTGGAAAAGAGGAAAGCTGAATGGAAGCTAATTGTGACTTTTTATTCGCTGTGTTTTAGGTCGTCACTTATCCCGCATCAATCTTAGCTGTCAGAAATGTGGACAGTTTTTTGTGTTGCGTAAAAACTTAATAAAGCATGCGAAGAACTGCGCACAAATGATCGACCAACGGGTCTGTAAATCGTGTGATACGTGTTTCAGCTCACACTACAGTCTCAGGCGACATTTACGTACCGTGCACGGAATCAACCAGGGCAAGAAGATGACTCAAAAGACATCTGTTTGATTATAATGACTGTAATCAGGGCCGTACCCAGGATTTTGCTTCAAAGGTTTTTTTGAAAGTTTCGGGGGGTAGGGAGTTGGTTTGCAATTTTTTGGACATTTGGGCATTCTTCAGTGTTCGCCATTATAAAACAAAAATTAGGGGGGGGGGGGATTTAGACCCTTTACGCCCCCTGGGTACGGCCTTGACTAATACTTCGGAAGCCAGTGCCAGAAGCGTGAAATGCATGACGGGTTATGTCTTTTTTCTATTTAATAATTGTAATATGATGAGACAGTTGGAATACAGTTTGCATTAGGAGACGGACTTTTCGGTAATAGTTTCTTTTGTCACGCGTAATTCTAACATGCTAGCCTCGTCTTTGCCTAGCTCTGTACTGAAAACAATCCGGCCATTTATGATATTACGTACTGCTAAATCACATACGCCAATCTCTTTAGTTACCGTCAGAATACTGTATGCATCTTATAACTCTGGTTCCCAAATTTTTAATGTCGTGGCGCCTCGTCCAGAAACTACGTGTGCTAAAAGTAATTTTGAAATACTAGTCTAGTGTGTCGAGTGGTACAATAACATACCGCGCGTTTTTGCGAACTGTAGTACTGCAGTACACAAGACGAATATGGGACAGTAGGCCTATCCCTCTGCTGGGTAGCATATATCGAAACCCCCGACCCATCCAAAATAGAACATTGCTGTTTTCTTTAAAATTGAGCATAGCTTCATATAAACGGCGAAAGTAAATAAAACTTTCTTCGCTTAGGGAATCACGCGCTAAACGGCGTCAGCGATTTTGCCCAAAATAACGCAGTATTTCATTAAACAATCTTAACAGTAAAGTTTCGGATGGGTTATACCTAGTGCATATCGTCGCGATTTTCTTTCAAAAGTTTTCAGTCAATTTGTAAAAAGCGGAACAAATTTCAACTTTTTTTGAAAAATCATTTTTAAATATCCGGCCTAAAGATACAATAAAGCACCGTTTTCCTAATTTATTGGCGTAACGGGATTCTTGATTCCTTGGTTAGTTTCGGATTTATCACCTAAATAGTTTTTGTGAAATTTCCTATGTGACAACTTCAAAATTAAATCTCTAATTTGAATTGCGTTTTCGTAAAATGACTACTTTTAGGCGGCTCTACTAAACCTTGCGATCGAATGTTTGGAATTGCTTTTGTGCAAAAATTTGAATTTGACTCGCTTTTTACAAATGTACGAAGAACATTGTAAACAGAACCGTGACGATGTGCATTAGATTTTATGATTCAAAACTTGACTGTCGATATTGTTTAATGAAATACTTACTGAATAGTGAATATCATTACAGTTTTAAATAATTAAACGGAACGTTCGACTAACTTGAATTTTTTATTACGTTGTTTGTCCCACGTGCAGTGGAACAAGTAGGCTACTGCAAAAATCAACTTGGAATATGGAAAATCAGTGAAACCATCAAATAGACAACCAACATTATTCAGATTTTTATTTACATGTACTAGATATATCGTTTGATTGCTGAACGGTACCACAATATCAGTGAGTTTGCTCTTTGCAATTCGCTCACGCTCGCAAAAAAAAGAGCAAACGCGCGTTAGTTGCTTAATTTCGGGTGAATTCGTCACAGATCTGGTCTTTAATGACTCTTTGTCAGAAAACTTCCATTATACGGTACAAATAAACATATGCTATAACAACCAATTCTCTATAAGTGGACAAAATGACAATAAAGCGATTGCCAAATTAACTCAATTTGCCAACAAGCGGCATAGCCGTGGGATCTTTATTCACTGTACTTTTCTAACAGTTCGTTTGGACGGGTTGGGGTTTGAATATATGCTACCGGATATGTCTTGGGTCGGACTCACAAATGGTAGTTCCCATGTGGCAGTCCCTTTAGCTTTATTGCAAAGGTTTCTGGAAGTACGAGCTGTGTACGTGTAAATTACGCGTTCTTTTACTATGGGACTTGCGAAATTCATATGAAACCTTCGTTTGTGTTTCGTTGCAGGCGAGCGTCTTCCAGAACCCACGTCAAAAAGCAAATGGGCGCCAATTTCTGTAGGAACAGGCGAGAAACGTTTCAAGTGCCTCAAGTGTGATAAACACTACAGACACAAGAGAGACGCACGCAGACATTGTAATTACGAATGCAACATTGAGCCACGTTACAGTTGCTCCAGCTGTGCTTACAAAAGCAAACGCAAAGAAAGCTTGCGAAAACATATTTTTAGCCATCATACCAAGCTTGACATACCATTTAAGTTGGAAGCGGACATGGATTCGACTGGAGCAGACGACTTCACAGCAGTTGATCCAGTTCAGTTCTGTTCAGTTGAAACGAATTCAACTTAACTCACTTGCAAGCTTCCGCGTGTTATAGGCCTGTTATGTATACTGGCTGAAATTCGGTATATTAGGTGAAGCGTTTATTATCATTAACAACCTACCGGCCATTGTTAATCGACATTTTGTTTCCTTTTTATACAACCAAAAAAATACTTTCTGTTTTCTTCGAAGTGTTTCTTCATATGTAAATCAGTCGTTGTCGTTGGTGTAGGAAGTGGAAATTTTAAAAAGTGAACTAGTATTAATGACTTGCTAATATGTGTATATTAAATTATCCTTGTACACAAGCATTTTCCATTTTTTGCGTTTAAGAAAAATGTATGATATAAATTGGTTCAGTTCGTGCTTTTAGCTTGGTTTCCTCAATTCTTTCTTTCTTTTTTCTGACGACAGTTGGTGCGAGCTCTTCTGGTGCCTTTAATTCCGATCGTCTTCTGTGTCAAGATTGTCAAAAAAGCTACAAGAATCGGGACAGCCTCCGTTTTCATCAGAAATACGAGTGTCATACGGTAGTACCAAAGTTTAATTGCCCTGTGTGTGATTATAAAGGAAAACGAAAACAGCATCTTGTACAGCACGTCAAGACCCATCATAGCGGACATCCAGTGGTGGTATAAAGTGTGGGCAAGATAGGCACAGGCCTAAAGCCTGGTATGTCTTGTGTCTCCGCCCTCGTTCTCACCTTTTATGACCCTTCATGATCAAAATTCGTTTCCTTGGTATATTTATTCCGTGATAAATTACCTACACCTTGTACTTTTATTTCCCCATACCCGTAGGATTCATTTTAACGAAAAGATTTCGTTGTCTCATTAAGAAATAAATCAGGATTTATTCATGGATATAAAACTGAGTATTTTGAAGTGCAATTGCAGTGTGTGAAATATCCGTTCATTAAAAACGTCAGTGAGTCATTGAAGTCCATAAAAAACTCCATAGTGTGTTCTTTGATGTGGAAGGATGAGGACCAAATATAAAATATTCCTAAAGTTTCTGAAGTATCTATGTTCTTATATTATTACTGGCGTGAGTGGTAGAAATTGACAACACAGTTAAAAGTCAGATTTTTGTCAACTTATCAATATTGGACAGTGATTTGACAAGTCGTATAGTTGGCAAAGCAGGAGAATTAGGTTTTTAATGTTAATATAATCTAGTTAATCCCATGCTGGTGTGCTAGTAGTTAAAAGTAGGAGATACACTGCATTTTTTGCTGCTAGAATTGCACTTTATTTCTTTCTGTGAACATTATGATACGAGCTCGTAATATTCTAAAAAAATCTGAATTCTTGAAGAGAGCAAGGTGAAACACGTCGCTCACAAGGTGCCACGAATGTTGACATAATTGTGAGACACAATACAGGTAAATCGTAGAAGAGATGCATTGGCAAACTCTCTTACGTTGCCCTCCGTTTTAAATTTCACGCGCTCGCTTTCTCGTCATTTACCCCAGGTGATTGTACGTGAAAATAGATGGCGTTAACAGTCACAAAAGGAACAAATCATGGCAAATTGCCAATGTTTGAATGTTTTGGTTACGTGACAGTGCATGTGAATCTATTCCATAATGTGATTCTAGTCAGACATACAAAGGAAACTTACTCAATTGTCCCAGTCTTTCGTGAACTACGGGATACATCATGGCCATCAATTCTAACATCATCTCAAACCCTCTCGACACTTTCTTCAATTCCCGAATTTTTCTCTACATTCCCAACCTAGTAGGTAAAGTATACTTTCTTGGTATTATCCAGTTCAATACCTTACAACATATGCAAGTCAATGATCACATCAACTCAGCTGTAGGAGCCTTAACCAATTATTCCAGGTTACTTTCGCTTGGTGCTGTTACTAGCGGCAGCTTACTATTCCCACCAAAACCAGCCAGTACTTTGCATAGTTACCTACTCGTTCGGAGCCATCCTGGACGGAATAGATGGGTGGCTGGCGCGTAAATTTTCTCAAATGTCCGCCTTTGGGGCTTGGGTAGGCTATGGCCACTTTGGCGCTTCCGCTGCTCTAAAAAAAATTCAAAGTTTATTTGTTAGCTCGATGTCGTAATTGACAACATGGGGCGCAGCTTCCTCTGGAGCTCTCTTCCAGTAAACTCCTTTTATTAGTAGTACGCGAAGCGTTTTCCTAGCTTTCCTTGTATGTCATTTCAGTGGGGCCATTTCGTTGTGAGCCTGGAATGGATCACTTTTGTTTGTAACCATAACCGGGGCTCGGGGTGGCGCGAAATCTTGTGGTTGAGTGCGAGCGAGTCGGCGCCGTTGTATGTAAAATGCGTGATGGCGCAAGGTTTTAAAACGCCCTTTGGTATATGGGCCATCTCAGGCTTGCACGTCCTTCCTATATTCCTTTACGGATGGACACGTGGTGTAATCTCGTTTTCCGCCGCTTTACTTCCGTTTGCAGCGTTTTGGACAGGTACAGCACAGAAAGTTATGTAGTACTCACTCCTTTCCCTTTCTTACCCATTTCCTTTTGGCTAGGTTTCATTATGCTTGCATCCGGACGTATTTTATGCCTTATGGTTGAATTATGGTGTGTTAAAGTGCACATCGTTTCCCTCATCGTGGAAGATTCTCACAAGTCGTAAACTAGTACGGTTCGATTGGATCGTAATCTCGTCAAGGTGCATTCCTCACATACATAAATGTGATCAAGTAGTATACGCCGTTACACTCAGTATTTTAGTTCCTTTTTTTGCGTCACGCATGAACACCGTGTAAAAGATCAAAGCTAGGAAGTGAAAGAAATGTGGAGTTTATTATAATGGTATAACATGTTATGGTTGGACTACCCTGGTTGTCAGCTCCCAGGTGCAGTCCCGAAAGTTTCTCGTTGTCAAGATGTAAAACATTACAGCAAATATAGGCTATACACGAAAGAGCATGATTGAAGCATTCTTCGAAACTATTAGACGAAAATAAAGGCAGCTGAGTTGTCTGGACACGAACAAGCGGAAGACGCATGGGTCGTTTGGCGTACCCATTTGCCGTGGCAATCTGGGTTGGTGAGAGCTGTAAAACGTGTGGTACGATCGAATACCCCGTGGCCCCCGCAATGCCAATCTAAATGCCGCCGAGCGGCGGCGTTCTCACAACGGACGCAGACGCGGTCACCTTTTGGAAATAACAATATCAACGAGTTTCAGTCCTCAGCGTCCAGGTTTGAATGCTGGTAACGTGGGGTGAGGGTATCTTACCGTTTTTGATAGCATCGTAATACTTTTCTTTATGGCAAGCGCGGGACACTTTGGCGATTTCAAATTCAACGCAGTAGCTAGGAAAAAGTACCCAATGTTCAATGAAAACGTTTTGGTAACTTCGTCAGGCTGGTCGACTTACTCAGCGTGATGAGTTTGGTTCTTGGGATACCGCAGTCTCAGGTTGTTACGAATGTCATGGGTTTCGTTTATTTTCCGTAAAGCACTGTAGATCTCGGGCAAAATAAGAGCCGTTTCTGTGGAAGAGACAAACACATAATAAAGTCAAACAAAAACAGTTTTCATCATGCCACTGGAAAAGCGTTTGATGTGGCAAAGGGGGGGGGGGTAAGGTAATTTGTTCGAGCATTGCAGGGAAAGTTAGCAGAAGACATTGTTTGTTGAACCGGTGGAAAAAGGGGGTGGTAAAACGTATTGGCATTACAAGTGGGGTTTTGACCCTGAACTTTTTGAATTTGCAAATGCGACCCGGCCGCGCCGTCTTTGCTGACACCTCATCAATTTGCTGGTTTGGAAGGGGGTTGTTTGTTCTCCCCTCCGTGGTACTCGTGAATAATTTGGGGTGGGATGCAAAACTTTTCTGGCAGGCATGCAACGCACACAGACACATCTTATCCACTCTGGAGGCTTAGAACTACACGTTATTTGCATTTGGGCCAAAATGGTTTCAACATGCAGATCGGTCGATAATGCATCATTGGACGTCCTATTATGCTTTTTGCCTTCTTTGTTTCCCCCCGGTAATTTTCAAGAACTTTATACCCCCCAAAATCCTTGGCACGTAAGAGAGTCATTCCATCTGCCACTCCTTTCCTACGTTGCATTTTTTGGCGCTACAAATCTCAGTAGACGGTTCGGATTGAATAGATGCAATCTTAGCCGTCCTCACTCCTTTGTCAAGAAAGCGAACTGGACGTTCTAAAAAGAAAAAACACCGTGAACAATCTTGGCAATCCGAAGTATAAAGCTTGCCACTGGTTCGAGTATACAATTCCATCGCCTGTCATGTTTGCATCCCATAAAGTCTACAATATACTCTTCGATTCCGCCTCAAAAGGGTAAGAGAGAGATGGGGGAGCTGATAACGATAAGACAGAAAAAAAGATTGCCAATAAGGTAGCCACCCGTTTTTCTTCATTGTATCTGGGAGACTTTTATCTATCTAAGAACAAACCAATAAACGGCGAAGAACATAGAAGCGTATTAAAAATACTACCAACAGCTTAAGGGGGGTAAGTAGGGTAGTGCAGCTGAACTAACAATTGAGCCACCAAAAGGAAGTAATAGGACTGTTTGAACTGGAATGCTAGGCGGCCAATGTCGCTTCCACAAATAAAGAAAAATCCATGCAATATTTCTGTCAGGAAAACGGGGCGAAGTCTTCTTTGAACAAGAAAAATGACGAAAATGGGGTTAGTGACAACACAGCCCCTGATATGCTAGACGAATGGAGAAGACGGAGGTTGTCGCGTGTACCCCAAAAGGCATGAGAGAGAAAAAAAGTTATGGAGGCCCTTAATCTACCACCCCATCCATCATTAACACCCTTGACACAGCCAGACGACGTTGGAAATGAGACGCCCTTCCAGTTCTGTACTTTAATTTAACCACGTACTAAAAAGCGCCAAATGTGAACATAGCGTAGTTCGTAATGTGAAAAGCCCTTAAGCTTGCGCCTAAAAGGTAAACATGAATTTCTTGGGGGAACAACTGTGAAATTTCCTAACAAAGGAGTTTCTAACGAAGCAACCCACGAACTCACATTGCTAACCGTTACATCCCAGTGAATTTTAGCCCATTGAAAGCTTTTGACAGGGATTGTGTAGGACAACAAAGACTTGCCTCTTGCAGCAATAATGGACACTTAATCACAATATTGTACCCAATAATTAAAGGGGAATTCCTCTCTCACCGAGTATAGTGTTTGGCCAGAAAATAATAGTATGGTTCCTGATATAATAACAATGCCTTCTTAAGTGAGCAGCTTCTATTATGAAAAGTAACAATAAGGGCTAAACGCCTACTTAATCGTGTAATCGGAATAGCTCTTATGGACACTTATATGCAACAGCCGACTTTCTTAATGTAACAACAAAGTTTTGTTAAAGCGACAGTGAAGGATTTCCTTTTATTGTATGAAACCTGTTGTGTACATTTAGTAGGCTTCGATTAAAGTGTACAATAATGAATTGAAGCCCCCGTGGCTGTTTTTCCTCGTATTGATTACGTCCTATTGAAAATTTGCCCGTCACCAAAGCGTCTTGCAAAGTTAGGAGATCATGCGACGAGCTACTGGCGCCATTCGTTTAAAGAAACCTTTAACCAAAAATTTACTTTTATTATGTACCATTATTTGTATATCGTATTATTTCTTGGATTATTAATAGCTTTCTGGGGCATATAATATTTCTGAAACACCAATTGGACTTACTTGCACAAACGATACTGGCAAACCTCATCATCATTCCCGATACTGTCTAAGATAATGTATAATAATGTAACAATATAGCGATTTATAAACAAATAATGTAAATTCTTTGTAACAAAAATGTTAACTTGTAGCAATGGAAAGCCAATAAACGCAGCCATCAGTAGGCAATGCCTACGATGGCATTAAAAAATGTTAAACAAATTCTGATTGTATAAGATTTCTATACTGAACAAATAGTATTAAAGTATGATAATACTGCTTTCAACTGTCAATTTGCCAATAAATTGACAACACTCACTAAGTTGTCCGTTCAGTGCTAGGTTCGAGTTTCTGCTTGTAGTTTTCCGTATTACTTCACCGGTCTAAACTACACGACCGAAGTATGTCTTGGTTACGACATTGGCCGAGGAAGTCGAATTAAAAAGAAAGGTAATTGAAAGCTACTTCCCGGTACCAAAGTCTTTGTGTGAATAAGAGGGTTGATGGGATCGCAGTTACTGGCATTTAGTATAGCTATTCAATAAGTAAACGAAACCCTGAGTAAGGGTGCATCTCGCTGCAGCTTCTCGACTCACCAGTCATCCCATGAGAACTCGCCCAAGATTAGGAACGAGGATTCCAGTTAAGTACACCTTGAAGCTACCCTATGACCTAGCAATAGGGAGTCGCTGGTCCATTTCTTGTCCCTTGGACTGCCTTAACGGGAAATGGGCGTTGGGAGAAAAGGGGAAAAACACAAGATTTTCAAGACGCTGTCAAAAACGTTCCCCACTACTTTTTTTCCCCTTCTAAAACTAACGTATACCAACGTATAAGAGATCCTTGGATTGTCAGTTCGCAACGAAAGTTATGTCAAGTGTTGAGCGGTGGGATTGAATGTTGAAGAGCCGGGCGTAAATTCGTTGGCGCCTTTTCAGAATCACTTCCTTTTCCTCGAGAGGCTACGTAACATATTGCATGGCTTAATGGAGGTACTCACGCCTTGGAAAACCAGCGCCCTCAATGAAAGGCTCCTTATGTAGGGTGACTTGGCGTTCCTTCACGGGGCAAAAGCCCAGGCCAAGAGGGGTAAGGTAAGGAGGGAAAATCTTGTTACAAGGTCGGTATTGTAGTCGTACTCACCTCTCAAAGCCGCTTTTTGTACGTGCTTGTTGCACTTGGTCCCTTGGCAGCCACGGTACTGGCTCAATGACGGGCAGTGTTTGCCTCCGTGCTGCGGTTCACGAACCACCTCGCGTTCCCGCTTTTGTTGACCGGGACCGCACTCGGTATCGCATTCAGTCCAGGGTCCCCATTCCGACACTGCACAATCCGTGACTGCAACAGGAAAAGAAGCAACTTTTTAATTGTGGCGGTAGCTGCCTCCCCCAAAGGCTTGAGAGTTTTTACGAGGCTATTCTCATTACCTGAAAAAAAATTAGAGAAAAAAATCATTACCCCCCCCCCTTTCTTATACACATGCCGTTTTTCCCACATTTGTGGAGACGTGTGATTTGCATCACTTGTAAAACCGCAGACAGAGATGCCAGATGGTATTAGTTTCCCCAGCTGGCAAGGACAGGTTGATAATAGCAATTTTGAATAAAATGCTACTCAAGGTCTACCCAAGGAAATCATCTGACATTGACTTTTTAGCCTTATACGGAAGTGTGAAATCTTCCTACCTTCCAATTATTTTTAAAGAATGGAGAGAAAAAGACCAAGTTGGCAAGCTACTAGTTAAAAACAGTGTTTTCATCGATAAATGGAGCCCAAAGAGAGAAAAATTCGCGTGCTAACCTAGCGAAAGTATTAAAAATTCGAAGATTATGCAGATGAGGGTGGAGATGCAAAATTTATTGCCGAGTGCAGTATTTCTTTTTTTTCATTCTTTTCAAAAGGTGTCTTACAATCTTCTTCGAAGTATTTTTCCTTCCCTCTTAGCTCTTGATTCTTTCAACAAATTTTGTGAGCGCAAGAAATCCCCGCTTTTGGTCTGTTTTTCCTGCCTGAAGACGCCGATGTCAGGAGAACGAGGTTTTTCCTCGTGATAGTCCTGTGACTTATGAACGAGAAGAAGAAATGGGTGGTTGTCCTGGAGTGAGGACAAATATGTGCATATAAATTATGCGTCATCTTGGCATCCTCACGTTGTGATTATGACAGGACCGCTGTGACATTTTTCCGGAGATCTGCCTGAAACCAGGGAACTCTGGGTATAATAAAGCATTCTTGATGAGCCCATTTTGGGCGGGAAAGGAGAGTTAACCCCGAGGAAAAAGAAATCCTTCTCGTTTGCCCGTAGTTAAAAACCTTTCATTTTTTTTTCTTGGGTGAAGAGGTCCTGTCGCACTTTGGTATCGTCCGCTTTGTTAACCCTCAACTCAATTTAGGTGGGAGGATGCTGTACGTTTGCAGAGACTCCCTGCTGCGCTCCATTTCATCGGTGCCTTTCGTTGTCGACTAAATAATGGCCTGCAATATCCCGCTTTGCTTCCAATCCCAACTTGAGGGCTGCAACAGCCCAGTCCAGTACACGGACCTTGTTAATTTTTGTTTCACAAAAAGTTCGTTTTCTCAACGCAAGTTGATGCAACAGCGCAGTTTCGGAACAAAACTTCTCTGGAATTGTAATATGGAAAGTTTTTCCCCCCCTTTTGCAATCTCCTGAAAAGGAGAATTAGAAAAAGTAAAAACGCAAGTGTAAGAGCTTTTAGACTACTAGTAATTTGTCCCTTTTCATTCGACCCGCTAAAGAAGGCTATTGTTTGTTGCGCATTGTAGCAATTTCCCACCCTCTAATAGCCCCATTAGGGAGGAGTGAAATGGAAAAGCGACAATAGTAAGCAATATAGTCTCTACAAACGAGACTTTTGTGTTTAGCTCAAGAACTGTACGCTTCCCAAGTATTGTAGAATGCGTCGTATAACCATTCAGGAGTGAATTCCTCAGACACGGCCAGAGCGATGGGTAAGGGTAATGAGCAATTAAAGCATTGTACCGTATCGTCCCGCACACTTGCTCAGCACCTTTTTACAACCTTGTCTCGCACCCGTGACGAAACTGGACGACAATGGCCACTTCTATCCCCAAAGCCATCTTCGCCTCCATATCCTTCTGAGCTAAGGCTCTACCCAAAGACAAAAAAAAAGAAGAACAGCGAGAAAGCAACATTCACTTTGTACAACTAGAAAAAGACCAGTGTTCAGCTTCTGCTTTGGAAAAAAAGTGAAGGCTTTACAGAAGAAAAGGGTGTGCAGATAAACCCAAGCCCTAGCTCGAGGAAAATGGCCAGGGATAAATATTCTAGTCCCGAAAGAAGCTAAAATCCTAACGAAAATATTTTAGTTTTTCGATCTTTCGTCCTGAAGCTAAAAAAAAGATAGAAAGATTACTTGAGCAATGAATTTTCTATTGGGCTGCCAGTATTTTATTATCCTTTTAAGGCCGCCATCTTACTATTAAATCTTCATTGATTTTCTTCCATGATAAACCTCAGCAGTTTTTGCCTCGAAAATCCCAAATAATTTCCTCCTAACTCTACTAAGCCATTCAGGCTTGGTGGGGAAGGAGTGGTAGTAATAATAGTAGTAGCTGTAGTAGTAAAGCAAAGCCTGTGTTACAGGGTCTCAACGTACATTCCGAAATGGAAATTCGTGACTGCTCCATCATTAGTCTGGCAATAATAGGAAATCGATGTTTTTTATGTAGGTGCTCTTAAAAAAAACTGAAAACCAATCGTTATGCTAATAGTTTGTGGTGGTGAGTTGCACGTACTGTACTGTACAGTGTGGGCTGGCTAGACATTTCTCCAGGGAGGTATTAACGAAACTGTTGGGGAAAGGAATGATCCGAGCTATAAGAGATAGGGGGTTCCTAATTATTTCCCGGAAGACTATAGCTCTTAAAGCGTCCTTTGATCAGACTTGAGCACTTAGCAGCCACTGCCTTTAGTTTCTCGGCTTTCAGAACCTATTACAGCACGACGCAGTTTGAACATTTATGACGTCTGCCTCTCTTGTACGGCTATGCGAACAGATCCAGCCGTTTTGGATTTTGTGGAGTTCCGTTGAGTGAGTAGTGGCTCCGAAGGGGTGTGCGTTGTACTGTACCGTACCTGGTTCCAGACGAGAGATAAACATCCGATGTCTTTGTGATTTCCAGGCCTAAATGCGGTAATGCCACATAGGCTGTGCAGATGGCCATCGCGGCTCAGGGTTCAAAAGTTAAGTACATGGACGATTTCTTTGTCAGGCGATTTATAGAGGGAAATAATTTGTCGCTGTCTGCAACTGTTATGGAGGAATTTCCCTGCGTGGCGTGTGAACGTCTCCTGGGGACCGCCAAAACCATGAACGGAAACGATTTTTCTTCTTAGGGCACTTGTTTCAAGCAGGGTCACGTTAATAAATGCCGGCCCGTGCCCGAAATCTAACCATCACTTCTTGTACTCTTGACACTTTGCTTTGGGTTCTCCCTCCAAGATGTAATCTGAGGGGGGAAAGAAAAGAAAGGGAAGGGGAAAAGTTGGAAGGGAAAAATTGTATTGCTGCACGCTTTTCCAGCTTGGGGCTATTTGTGAAAAAACATGTTCCGTACGTTGTAGCCTATCATTTGGCACGGAGCGCATTAGAAGTTTTTTTCTGTAATGCACTTAACTATTTCTCCAGATCCGAGGAAGAAAAAAAGCTTGAAATCGACTTGTTGAAGCAGTTGGAACAAAAACTGTGTGTTCAGAGCCGTAAAGCTGTCAAAAAGTTGTGGCTAGCATCATTTTCGCAATCGCGTTACCCCGTTATTTACGCCGTTTAGTTTGACTTGCATGACTTGATAAGTCAAGAAGAGCAGTTATTGGCATACGGAAATTCTTTGGGCAGTGTTTTGCACTCTCAAACCGAAAGGGACGGTGAACGAACTAGCGGTTTTCAGATTAGCATAAAATGTCAATCCCTCTCTTTTCCCTTTAGCCTGTTATACATATTACGAAGCACCATTGGTAAGCGCTGTCAAGTATAATGTAAAGCAGGTAACAATCAAATAAATGGTACTGACAAAACAAGCTCGGGGCATTCGCAGTCAATAAAAACCTTGGACAATGAGTTTCAAGATTTGCATCCTGTCAGTCGTAGGATGTTTAAGGCAACGGTGGACCTAACCGTGGTATAGGGGAATCACATGATAGAGGGCGTCAGCGATTTTGCCAAAACTATTCAGTATTTCAATAAAACACTTCAACTGTAAAATTTTGCATTGTAATATCTAGTGCATGTCGTCGAGTTTTTCTGTAAAATGTTTGTAGTCAATTTTTAAAAAGCGAATCAAACTTTTTTGTAAAAAACGTTTTTAAATATATAACCTCAAAGCACATTAAAGCACCTTCTACTTAATTTCTAAACGAAAATGGAATTCAAATCCTTCGATTATTTTAAAACTTATCACCTAAATAGTTTCTGGATGTTCCTAGGCGACAACTCCAAAAATAAATGTCGGATTTGGATTCCGTTTTCTTTAAAAGAACACTTTCAGTGGTTGTAGTGAATATAGTGATCGGAAGTTCGGAATTGTTTTTTCAAAAAAGAAGTAGAAGTTTGACTCGCTTTTTATAAACTTACAAAGAACATTTTAAAGAAAATGATGATGATGTACACTACATATTACGATCTAAAACTTTACTATCGAGATTGTTTAAGGAAATACTGAGTATTTTTGGCGAAATCGGTGACGCCGTTTAGCGCGTGCGTCCCTATACCACGGTTAGGTGCACAATAGCCTTAAGCCGTACCTCAACTCTAGAAGTATTGCGAGTGCACAATACTTTAATTTTAATTCTTACATACTGCACTGCACTCTAAGTTGTCGTTACGCAAAGCAGTAACTACTTTGATTTAAAGGGCGTTTACGAATGTGGCAGTTGAATTCTTAATTACACCAATGTAAATTGTTTAGTATTATAAAACGAGAAATAACAATAACTAGAAATTCGTCGATTCAATGGAGTATCATGCTGCTCGTAAGCTTGTCCGCTATATCCGCTCGTGTCAACCTCACACAAATAAATCCAGTAGTTCTCTGTCCTTAGAGGTAAAGTCAACCTTTGGATTTCGTGAATTAACAGGAGAGGGTTTGTTCAAATTAGACTGCTCCGTTAAAGAATATTTTATGTGTCAATCTCTGTGTTCTCGCATTCCTAGTTAAACAACAATGCGTTCATTTTTATGGACTAATAACGAGAATTCTGATAATTTCATTAAATATCGGTATTGTCTTTTGATTGTGTTATCGTCTAGACAAAGGCGATCCAGTCATTTCGTTCTTATGAATTTCTTATGTTGTTTTTATTGCTGATTGGAAGCATTGTCCGTTCAGTTGATTAAACAAATTATCAACGAAAAAAAGTATGATAAAACCAGCGTACATTTAATTACAAATCAGCTTAAATCTGAAACCAACTTTATTTTATTTTCTCTAGAAAAGCCAGTATCGATTAGGTTTTCTTTTTAAGCTACTGTCGTGTTTTCATCGCCGAGCAACCGAAATCGAAATTTCTCCTTGCGCGTGCATTCGTAATTTAGGTGAGGTAACTAAAGGCGTAACCCGAGCTCGGGGATGTTTCTTGGTCCTTTTGTTAAGTAAGGATGTTTGTCAAGCACACACACATGGTATTAACGCTTGTTAATGAGGACGTATGTGCAAAAAGGCCGAGCTTAATTGGATAGAAACGCGTGGATCTTCGATTCTGAGTTGGTAAGGTTAGAAACCCGTTGGTGCTCTTTTTATCATTTTTTTGCTGAAGTTTCTTTTTTTTTCTTCACAAGAAGACTGTGGACTTGACAAGAGGCTGATGAGTTTTCTACAGCAACAGAAAATGCCAGGAAATAAATTGCATTTTGGCTGTCGGTTTCTCTCGCCAATAATGAAGTTACAACTAGAGCCAAAGTTGATCTAGGGAGCGAAAGAGATGATAATTGGTCCCGGTATGCCGAGGAGCTTCAATAGCAGCTTGCATTCAGCTGCACTAACCCTCACAGAGTGAGTGAGAATGTACGAGTTTCCACAGCAGAGGAACATGAAGAAATTCTTGCATAATTAGTCCCTGAATCCGAGTAGGAGATGAGATATGGCAAATAGCACCCTTTTTTGGCTAAAACTTCCCTCGCGCTGCTTTTCCCTTTGAACATCTATATGGAAATAGATGCGAGGTTTTTCCGTCTTATAAACATTTCTCCTTAACGTTATGCAGGCTAGAGCCTGGGGGATAATTGAGGTAGAACCCGGCTGCATCAATTTAAATCGAACTTCTTTCGGTTTTTTGTAACGTTTGCTGTCCAATTTTTTCTCTAATTTTTTCTCTCCTTTTTTCGCCTTACTTGGCATGAAAAGCTGTCCAGCTTTCCTCGTTTTTCGTATTACACGCGTTGCTATAACTCAAAGAATGCTGTGCAATCAATATAAATTCTTTTTTGACTTACCTCCACAAGCTTCTCGGAAGTCCGGGCAACAGTCGCCTAAAAGGAAGCAAGCGGGGGGAAAAAAAATCGGGCATTAATAGTGTGTTTCTTTAGTCCAGTTGATGGATGATGAGCAGAACAGCGCGTGCTAGAGCTCTAATTTACAGCTCACTCTCTCTTTCTCTCTCTACTCTAATTGTTAAGTGATTACCTAGTTTAAGGCAAGCGTGATCGCAGTAGCAAGGATCATCGTTAAGGTCCTCGACAATCGCGTTGGCGGGCGCTGTTTGCACGACACATGCGGAATCTCGGCCCGAGCAACACAGTCCGGCCGTTTTGCAGCTCCCGCCCCCTAGAGCTGAAGACACCACACTGCTGAGAGCCACGAGTACGAAGATATATTGCATCCTGACTTAGCAGAACGGGACAATAGCTTCCAACTTGTTTGGCCGGTAGAAACAGATCGCAAGTATCCGTAGTTGTACTTCGGAGGTTGCGCGATGTTGCGAGGCTCCTTGACACGTGTGGCGAACAAGAGAGCCGGCGAAGCACTGAAACTTGGGAACGTCAAATCGAAGCGAGACCAAGTTGAAGAGTGAAGCATCCGGAGCAAGGCAACAGCACCGCAAGGTAAAGGCCATTGGGGTGTTCAAAAAGGCTTAAAGACACGAGGGTTTACAAGAACCCCCCTCAAAGAAGGGCGGTAGGGGTGGTTGCAACTTGGCAGGTAGAGAGTGCAAGGGGATTTGCGAGATTGAGGAGAGGAAAGGAAATGCAGAGTATCACGTTTTCGTGGTTGCAAAATGTAAGATGATTCGTTGCATCGCTGCAAGGCTAATCATGGCACACCCAACCCCAATGTAGTGAGGTTTAATAAGGTAAAGGGCTTTATTAAGGTTGTTTTGTCTCAGGTTACACGTGTAAGACACCCCAAGGCTTGCTAACGGTGGTGATTTGCCGGCAACAACAATGAAATTACGCATAACAGCGCGAATCGGTAAACAACAATAAATGACCCGAAATGCTTTCTTGTCCTCGCAAAATTTTGGCAGAAAAATGGTACAAAGAAGCAAGATGTAAAGTGAACAGTGTATAGTACGTGTTTTTAATATTCTCTCCTTACCCTAGCCCCCCTCCCTTACGAAAGGGTGGTTCCAATCACCTTCTCTCCCATCCCTATTCCCTGTATAATATTAAAGGAATGCAATAACTTGTACAGGACATGAATATCGAAGATCCAGTAATAGGCTTAGGCCTGCACTGGTACGCAATTAAAAAAAGAAAGAAAAAAAAGGAAATACACCAAACACACGTTTGAAGGACAACTAGCAATGTATTGATGAAAATTTGAGACTACACGTGTTTCCAGAACCACTTTTTGTCATACGGAGACACCCATCGGTGACAATCTTGGATATTGTTCTTAATGAGGTACTCGGCCGTGTACGGATTGAGGTTTTCGCGCTTGAGACGTTCTTCTTCAGCTGCCTTTTGTTCCATGGTTTCTTGACTCACCACTTCGGCCTTAAAGGGGAGGTTGTTAGCCACCTCGGTCAAAAAGGGTTTAACCTACACGGTGAACGAAAAGCAAAAGGAGAAACATCATTTTTGTCCCAGGTCTCATCAACCCAACCAACCCTTCTTGCCTAACCGCTACCAAAGGCAAAAAGAAAAGATATACAAACGTGGAAGATGCAATCTCTTTGGCATAACAACATTACTAACTTGATAAGCGACGAACATTTCTTGCCGTTTATGAGATTTCTACGGCTTTTTTAAGCATGCTTACTCATAAATTGTGGCAAGTTATGCAAATTTTGTTGATTTTTTTCCCCTCCAATCCCTTGACTACAAAAATCCCGGGAAAAGCTTGAAGACGAACATGACGCACATAAAAAAGGGAATTACTTCTGCGAATTCACAGAGTCCTCCAACCTCGACAATAACTCGTCCAGCCTTCACGGGAGTCACGTAATGGTCAATGGGCCCTTTGCCTCCGCCCATCCGTTTGCCTTGTCCCTGTAAGACAACAGAAAAATGAGCTTTCATGCTTTAATGATGGCTTATGTGACGTAAACGTGACGGTTCTCGTAAGATTGTTCTTTTTTTCTAAAAGTGGAGCATTCTAAATATTTTACATAACGTGCCTTCAGAGTAGAATATACTGTTCTGAAAACCGTAAGAGTCCAACTCGAGAGTTCAATTTACTTTTTTAGTAACCGGCTTCCAAGGTGCGTCGATTCGCCACACGCTGAACACACGACTCGTGTCCATTTTTCGACCGATCGTTAAGCGAATCATTTCCAAATGACCTGAATGTAAGCGACCACCATGGAGAGCCTATCAAAGATAAGCAAAAAAAGCTTAGTAAAGGTTGGGACAACCGACAGGTTCTAGAAAGGTCTTACAATAATGCCATACTGCTTTAATGTCAGTTGATTGTGTATCTCTTCTGGGCCTCTCATAAGCTTTAGTCGTTTCATCATCTTCGGTGGTCTGACGGCTGCAGTGTACTGGGGTACCTTTTCCATAAACTTTAGTTTGACTCGTTCAGGCAACTTGACGCCTAGGTTGAGATAAATGTACAAATCTTAGTAAACTCTAGAACCAGTGGTTTGTCAAACTTTACCTTCGAAAGATGGAGGTGGTTCGAAGGTTTTGACACCAGCAGTGGCAATATAGGTAGGACCCATCCTGTTTACCGAATCTGGAAATAAAAAGGTTTTAGATGTTCTCGGGATTTGAGAAATTAATTACGTACTTCCTACAGGTGTTGCAGCCCATTGTGCAACTTTAGGTATAACTAAGGTTTTTCGGAAATGATTAACTAAGGAGAATATTGTATTTTGCATTTTTATGTCCCAAATTTCTGGTTTATTTACTAGTTTATTTATACAGTCACGCGTGGTGCAGAGTGGACAACCACAGCCATCTAGTGGAGGAGCCTAACAATATGGCTAGATCTGATAATGTCCACTTCAGCGGAATCTTAAGCTTACCGCTCTGCATTTGGAATTCCGTTAGCGTGGGCAAAAGTTTTTGAAAGTCAGAATTTTAGAAAAATCGGAAACATTTCTTGTGCAATTGTACAATATTTCTGCATTTTTTAAAAAAATATCTCTCCGTAAATCTAGGGATTATTAACTAAAACTTCACTGTCAAGATTATCTTGAGAAGCATTGGTAAATGCAAAACCGTCCACGCAAGTTTTCCGTGTAATCGTCATAAGAGAAGGACGGTGTAAAGTGGCTTTGAGACTTACTATGTTCGTTTGTTAAAGTGTAGTTTCCAAGAAAGCGCAACTTTTTGTGACACTTTAGAAAAGAGTCTTGCAAAAGACTATTGCATACATATATTCATTATTTTTTTTTCATCAGTCTTGCATAGTTTTTTTATGTTGCTCCCTGTAAATAGTGAATGTGGAAAAAATACACGATATGGTTAACTGAGTTTATCGACGATTTTTTTACTATTATAGGCAATGTGCCCCTTATAATGGGTATTTATATTTTCTTATTATTGGGTGGGAGGTCCCGAAAAAAGGTAGGCTTACGTACATAATTCAGTATAAAATAAACTGAAATTCGGTATTGTACTTGCCGAAAATAAGATATGAAGGTACTGATTAACGGCGCGGTTAAACCCCTTTTATTGGCAGCTAGCCTACCGATTTTCGGGGTTCTACCAAAATACCGTTTATAGGTATTTGTTTCGCACCGATTCTGTTCCCGCGCTTTTAGGTGCTTTTTTCGCCGATAACCGAAGAACTTTTCTTACAGTGTACTACAAAATTATTTTTAATTAAACTATATTGTAGGCAGTTTTATTAAATATTTTCGGTTTATTTATTGCAATTCATTAGATTTCACAACACGTTATCAGCTGGAAAAAGTGTCCAGGGCACAGAATCCATCCGTCGGAAAGTTGTGTCTGTCGGGCACTTTTTGAGGTGCTTTCGATGGTGTCAACACATCCTCAGCAGTGTTGTGTAATTTGGAGAAATTAAAGTAATATTACATTAAAATCACATTTTACTAGAAAAGTAATATTACAATTAAATTATGCGCTCTGTAAATAAAGTAATTGTACAATTACATATTTTTGAAAGAAGTAATAATTTAAATTACAATTACTTAGGATATTTATTAACTGTGTAAAAATTATGCTAGTGATCAAGATGCCAATGAAATATTTTAAATGCGTATTTTTATGTTTCGCGGGTCTGACAAGCCAATTAAAGGTCGGAAAATTATTCGAATTGATTTATTTGTATTTCCTTATAGGAGCAAGGTCTGTTTCTTGGTTAGGCTATAATATAACAGGCATAAAAAGCAGTTTCCGTAAAGTTTGAACGAAGCACGTTAAATATTTAAAACTTCGTAGTTCTTTTTAAACATTAGAAACTTCTCAAAAATGTCTGGAGCAAGCCTGTTTCTTTTGGCAGTCAAGATGTCTTGCGCCGTACTAAAAACTCTCTCAATATTGGCTGAGGAGGCCGGTACGCAAAAAAGGTGCTTTGAATACGAAGCCAGAAGTGGAAAGCGGGAAGCATTAGCCTTCCAGAACTCCAAGGGTGAGCAACTGACTTCGATGCATGGCTCTCCGAAAAACATATTCAGCTCGCCATCAAGCTTAGAAGCTTCTCTAGAGCTTTCTCCCTTGCGAGAAAGTGACAGGTGACTAAACAACCGCTTTTTTGGCGGTGTCTCAATTGCGTCAGAATCGCTTGTGTTGTTAAGGTGGCTAATCGGAATGCCAATTTTCGAACAGTGCATTTTCACCCTGTACTTGAGAAGGGTTCTGGCTTGAGAGGCTGTATATGTCTTCGAAGCCGAAGTCCAGCCGAGCTTGAATCGAGGATCCAGGCAGGTTCCTAAATGTGCAGACTTAGAATTACGAATCGGAGAAAAACGAAAAATAATCAGAATGAAGTACCGGTCACGTAAAGCTCGTTCTCATCTTCTACATACTGTAGTCTTCTTTTCAATGAGGCTAAAAGTGTTTCTGCTACACTCTGCATATACAATAGCGTCCCACGGTCTTCTAGTCCCAGAACCAGGTCCAGATACATGGGAACAACGACACCTAGGGTTTCACCGTCCTTTTGAACGACATCGGTGGCTTCTTTCAGGGGACCCAGTAGCATTACTACTTCTTTCAGTTTCTTCATGTCAGTAGAAGTGAGTGGTCCATGTTTTTTAGTGGTCTGCAACTTGGACCATAGCATTGGATCTCTCTCGAATGCTGCAATGAACCTTTCTACCATAAGCAACTGTGAATTCCAGCGTGTGACATTCGCTGCTGGAATTCGAAATCCAACGGAGGATTGGAGCATCTCCGTGTCCAAAGTGCTTTTTCTAATTGAGGCTACAATTTTGCTGACTCGGCCTAGTATATTGCTCGTAGCCTTAATATAAATAAATTTTGGATCAGAAGCTTATACACTTCTT
>JAHZNP010000831.1:0-21315 GCA_020615345.1 Triops cancriformis
AAAACCCCCATTTCGGGGGGGGGGGGGCCCGAAATGAAATCCTGGTTACGCCACTGCTTGTCACAGCTGATGAATTCAGTGCGACTAAATGTGATCTGCCCGTCACGTTTCTTGCCAGTACTTTCCTTATTGAGCTATCTGACAAGCCAAGAGCCTGAAAAGTGCATCAGAAGAAACTTAACAAGACGTCCTTGCAAATCCCATAGCATGAACATTAATTCTTTTTCCATAAAATTATTTCTCCTGCCGAAGGAAAACTTGATTACAAGTGTAATGAGGAAACCGCTGTTGAAGTTTAGTAATTGCAATATGGACCTCTGTTCAACCATATAGGGTTGGATTACCTTGTGTGGTTTATGAGACAGGTTCTCTCTCCTGTTCTTTTTACTGGCGTTTAAACGTGTGGCTGTGTCTTTTTTTCACTTCTTGTCTGGTAGCTAGTAGAGAACGCAGACGGTTTTAAAAGATCGGCACATAACCCAAAGAAATAACCCGTCATAAGTATCCTTACCGCATATAGCCAAGTATTGGTTACCGGGTGTACAAAATACGCGTATACTGCAGCGGAATTGCTACTTGGTATGCATTGCGTCCTATATTACGAAAACGGACAAAGGCCAAAAGTCTTAGTAGCCAAATGGTGATGGTCAACTTGCATCTTTCCATGGCCATGGGATCATAAGCTGACCCATAAATCATTGATCTTAATTCCTCTTGACATACTCGTCTATACAGTCGAACACTTCCAACTTAAATTCTAGAGCTTCTTCAACCGGACTCGCCAGTGCTTGTCCAAGTTTGTTCCATTTCACAAAAAGGGTTTTGGCCCAGGGACAGATTTGATGAAATACTTTCGCGCCCCAGTTGCTTGGTCTGACATGAATCTCGACTTGACACAAGGAGTCATTTTCGTACAGGATAAACAAAATTAAAACTGCGGTGGGGGCCTGGGAAATTTAAAAACTCGTCTCTCCATGTGATGGGAACCTCTTAACCCTTTTACTACTGAGAAAATACGCCTTATCGAAGAAAAGGGAAAAATAATATTTAACACATAGCATTAATATGTGACACTATAAATCTCAATGGACATCTTTACCTGTCCCCTTAATCTCTGTTAGGTTTTGCATAATGCGCTACATAAACTGAAAAATATGCTAAGTCGTCACACGTGGGCGTAATTAGATCGTCTCATTCAGACTTTGACAGCGATTGACGATTGGCTGTAACACACATCGCACGCGTAGTCTGTTATCCGGTGACGTCACAACGTCAGGAATAGGTTTCGACGTACAGTACGTGTAGCATTGGAAAGGACAATCAGAAGCTAGTTTCCCGATAAACCGGTCGCCGCAGCGGAGTGACACGTTTTGTTGCGTTTTTGTACAGGAACAAGAAATGGGAAGAAATTAGGTTTGTGTTTGCTGATAGGTGTGGGATTGAATATCTAGAACGCGACACATGTTGCACCCAATTTGGAAAGGGTGTTTTTTTAGAATTTTGACAGGTGGGATTGACTTTCTCAATGTATGTGTTAAAGTGGGCTAGCTCGTCTGCACTCTTTCACCTGATTATTTTTAAAGTTCTTTATTCAAGTACCTGCCTTTGGTTTAACTTAATTCAACAAAGAGTTAATTAATAATATTCGAAACTCCCGACCGCTCTAAAACTCTGTCCGGACCGTATTTCCCAAATCTGCCACGCAGTACGGCCATAGATGAAGCTTTGTATGTTGGTACAGCCATCTGTTGGAGAAGAACACAACGTTGGAAACCTATGAAGCAAGTTACGTGGGTAGACTATAACAGATAAATATACATATCACTCAAAATGAAGTTACAAAACCTTAATGGAAACCTCTTTTCAAAGGATGTGTTGAAAGGTCAACAATGAGATCTCGTTAACAGTGAAAACCTGGTCTAGGGGGAGTTTCTGGTCCACCTGGGTTTGAAAGGTTCAACGTGAATAGGCATGCCTATGGGCAAAGGGAGCGAATTCATTGTTACCAAGAATGAATTTCAAAGGTCAGTGTAAACAAACATGTCTGGAGTCACAATAAGAGGCTCTGTACGCACTCCTAAGGGTGGTGTGCCCTCTCGCGACAACATACTATGAAAGCACTGTGGGCTTCTGGGATTGGTCTGATTTATCCTCAGGCAGCATGTAGGTATTAAGTAATGGAATCAAGGCGTACGAGAGTCTGTACCTTCACTTGTCCCTATTACGTCATCGCGGGGCGATTACGAATCTATAAATGAGGAGAAAAGGCCCTTTTATGATTTAGGATGGTGTTAAAAACTGACAACGCCCGCTACTTTTTTGTTTTCTTAAGAAAGTAAAAGGCGCTGACTCCATCGTTAACCCAGACAAGCCACTATGCTTGATCCGGTGCCAATGGGGCGTATTTCTCCAATCATTTTCAAACATTGAGATCATATTATGGGCGATGCTAGGTATATCTATGACAGCAAGCTATTACTTTTTAAAGGGCATTTTTTAAAGTCCCAACTGAAAAAAGCACTGCTAACGGAATAGCGCCAAGGCTATTTAGAAGGTTTCTTGACACTTGTCACCCAAATCTCGATCCATTCGAAACAGCTAACTTTTCTGTAGCTTCAAGGCATTCTAAATATTGTAATATTTGGAAATTGTCCCATTAGGGCCCAGTCTGGCACTTATAACCAAAAAAAGTAGCAGTCATCCACTTGGCGCCACTTTGACCCAAACAATTTAACGCTCTTGCATACTTATATTCTCCATCCAGGAAGGAATATATGTATGTATACATGCACAGACACATTCAGCCAAGTCCAGAACGAGTCCAAAGCCAAAAAAGAAGCAAAGAGAACATGAAAGGGCAACGAAGACCTCCAGAGAAATGGCGACAAAGGTCTGGGAAGTAAATCTAGCGAAAAACGACAAGACGATCTTTACTTATAGCCGGTACTTGTTCAAGTCCCGCTGCCACTGAACGCTTCCAAAGACAGACATGAGAAGAGAGAGAGAGACACAGAGAGAAGATAACAACGTTTTTCTTCTCGCATGACACGGTCCTGATGAATGTCACCCCCGAAAAACGACATGAACCAGTGCCAGTAAATGCAGCCAGTTTCAATTTCACAAGGTCCCCATGCCCATTTCGCACCCAAGCCGCTGCCCATTCAACCCGAGACAAGTGGCAAAACGAGAAGGAACCCTCCAAAAAAAGGGACATTTTACACCCTATTTTTTCAAGGACATTAACAAGGGAAAAAAAATGGGTGTAAATCTCGTCATTTAGAAGAAAGCTTTTTTAAGGAACGCATTTGGTTAACCTTCTTCCTAGCTCCTGGAATTCGATCTGATCGAAACGACTTGTAACACTCAGGACAAGAAAGGGAAGGAGGAACAACAATACTGTAAAAACCTTGGGAACAGCCTTCAACAAGATGAGTGGAAGATACATTTCAAAGATCGGGGTGTTGAAATTGGTCATCAGCATAAGAAATTAGCCGTTTCTATGGCGCTAGGAATTTTTTCCCGGCTGATAACAAGATAGCATTTTGTATATATATTCTTTCCTTATTTTTTAAAGGGGCATTTCAACACTTATGCGAGACGAAAAAAGGGGTTCAGTGGGTAAAGAGAGGGGTAAGGGCACCGAAAAGAGAACAACAACATAGATTGCTGATAATATGTGTCCGTCTCGGTTCGTTGTCTATGCAAATCAAGTGGGATAGCCTCACGCTCACGCTCGTGGACCCAAAACGCCAGGCGCCGTGGTCAGCAGGCTTGTTATTTTTTTATTGTTTGCCTCCTTAAAGCAGCAGATAGAGAAAGAGAGGGAAAATTTTTTGGTGTGTGCCAGTCGGGATATTTTTTTCCTCAAGAGGTAGTTTAGTATTCTGCCTCGGTTTTGAATAAAACAAAGCAGTGGGAGAGGATTTGGGCTTTTGGCTAGTTGTTGTTAATGTGGCATATACCTGGTTAGCTCATGCCAACTGATGGCGATTGCCTTTCATCTGCGGCAACTACGAAGAGATTTCGTATCCCGTGAAAGAGGAAACACAGAGAGGAAAAGGAAAAAAGAAAGATAACTACCTGGACCCAAATTGGTCACTGATGAACCGTGAAATCGCGTAACCCAACAACGTGTGGCACAGCTAATCATCAAAGATGGGGCGAATCCGTCCTTGCCGGGAGAGTTAGCCTTTGAAGAAAGGGAAGAGACGAGACATTGAAGGAGAAAGGAAGTTTCAAGATTGGCTCTGGGTGCCATTTTAGGGAGCGGAAAGGAACTGAGGAGTAGTCTTAGAAGGTATTGTAAGGCAACAAGCTTGCTTAAGACGATTTTGGTTGTGTTTTAATTTCTAGGTGACAAGGCGTCATACTTGTATATTTATGGATGAATTCTGACGCTGCCAGATTGCTTAAATGCCAAATTATTTGTTAAATCAGCTGTTTTGTTGAAGTAGGGTCTGGTAAAATTCCGTGTCATACTGACCGGGAAAAGCTTGCTTAATACACAACCGGGAATAAAGAGTAATCGAGTCCACTATACAGTAGTATTATTTGTAGTTTTTATTTGTATTTATTATGTGGAATTTATATCTGAATTGCATCTTGGTGAAAGTTATCTCAGGATGAGTGCTACTGCACGACCCGCCATGTTTGGTTAAGATGTCGAGTTGGCGGTTGCAGTGAGTCCAACTCGTCCAACTAGGAGGGCTAGTAACCTCCGATTGTTACTAATTTTAAGTCAGGTATATTCGTTGCTTGAAGAAATTAGTCATGCACATTATGGGGAGATTTCTTGGTCTACCGTCTTGGTAAAATGGCGTGTTGACTCCAGTTGGCTTTAAAAAGTGGATAATTGCATTCTAAAATAATACGACGGAAAGCAAAGGCAATGAACATAATGAGACCAAACGTATATCAAAACAATAGTTCAAACTGAACAAATAAAAATGTTCTCTGTAAACTCGTACAAAGAAAAGCTAGCGTTGGGCGACAATGAATGTTCCGATGCACGGTTGCACCGCATAGCGACGCCGCTCGCACAAGTGCCGTGCCTGCCGTGAAGAATGTGCCGCTGCATGTCCAACAGTCCGAGGTGGCTAACAACCGTGGCACCTTGAGTGACTTCACTGTGCCTAACCGTAGTTACTAGGTGGCAGCAGGATGCTTATACCTACACAGAAAGGTCTCACAGGGAGAGTTGTCCTACCCGTCTGCGCGCGCGCAACGCGTCTATCGGGGGGGGGGGGGAAGGGAGTCAGCTGCAGCGAACGGATTTAGTGCGGAAAACTCCGTTCGTTCGAGCACAACGCGTGGCTTTTGCCGTCGGATTTTTTCCCTTTTTAGCTGTCAAATAAGCGCAGTATTAGTGCAAAGCCAATGACAGTGACTTTCGGATGCGCACTGTGCGAAAACGGTACAGATCAGGGAAAGATTTGATGTGTACATTATGTGGATTTAACACCTTTTTTACGAGTTTTCTCATCACACACGGCCCAGACAAGTGTTCCGCCATTGGGATTACGGTTTGAGGAAAAAAGCGGATAAAATGTATTTCCAGCAACGTATCGAATTACCGGCTGCGGTGGCATTGTTGAGCAAAGGGGTAAGTAGGTCAGCGGGAATTAGAAAAGCACTAATAATACGTTGAGAAAACGGTAACTGGACGGTCAATGCGCAACGTGAGTGACGTGAATCAAAGTAACCTCGCTCCCTTAACTTGGCACCTTTTCTCGAATTAAGCAGAACCAATTCAAGGTAACCTTTCATTCCAGTTGGTGTTTTCCCCACTGCTCAAAATTCGAGTAAATCGAAAACAGAGAACGAATACAATTTGCTTAAGTCACACCATACACATGTCATATGCATAGGATATGATGTCGCATGCTTATGGCACTGTATCAAAGTGCCACCTTGGCCAAGATAACGAAAAAGGCCCCAGATTAGATACAAACAGCTATTGTGTCGTAAGAATGGTATCTACATGCTTTGGAAAGGGCGCAAGCGCTGAATTACGGCGAGAGGACCATCCACACACACAAGACACACATACACACACGTATTCCCTTAGAGAGGAGGAAGACGTGAGCTCGTCGACGAAACTAATCGATTTCGGAGGGTCTCTCAGACATAGAGAAAGCACTGCAGGGTCCCATCCACATACAGAATTCCTTATTCGCGGGAGATACGTTCTGTTGAAATGCCCGCGAATGGGAACCGTGAATACGGCCCGCGTATAGCGAATGTCCCCGGCTGCGAGGAAGGCGAGCGGGCACAATTCGATCCGCGTATAGCGAAACCGCGGGAAAGGAGCGCTGGACTTTCAGATCTTGACTAGCCGGCGTCGTTCAAAATAAACAAAATTTGACAGAAAAAGGGGCAGGGGCAACAGTGGGCGTTTACCACGTTTACCCAGTTGCCTTCTCTGAAAACGATATTAAAAAGCTGTGTTTGAGACTGGGAGCAAATAAAAGGAGAAGGATGATGCTCCGGGAGGGGAGAGAGCGTCATAGTTGTGATCACAGCTGCATAGTTAGTGAGTTTTACCAGTCCTTTACGCGCTACACCTTGAAGTCTTTTCCGTACTCTTGGTTGACTTTTTACCCACCAAAAAAGGAAAGAACCAGCCAAGACAGGAAATTGGAATTTTCCACCACATTTTCCAACCCTCTATCCCCCGAAAAACGTTCTACGTGCTAAAAGTTACGTGACACGGATTAAAAGGTTAATGATACCTAAAGAGTTCAAATATGACTCAAAGCGTCCGTGTTTGTGTTTTGAAATCGACCAAAGTTCCGGGTCTTCTTTCTACCACCCCCTTGGCGTGACGTCACATTTCCGGAAATGGTGAAAGAGGCGGGGACTAAATACCCCTCGTTCCGGTTTACCTTATGGAATTATCATTCTGCAATCAAGAAAAAGTGTGTTTGTCTTGGGGGTGTTTTTTAAAGAGATTTTGTAGGGAAGGTGAGATTTAGTTCGCGTGACGTCATTGGTCGTTGACGTTGGCGCATCAAAAGAGGGAAGAGAGTGGGCCCAAGTCCAAAAACAATCACGTGAAAGGACGTCTCGAGCTTTTTATCTGGGTCCTCGAATCTGCTTACGTTTCATTTTTCTGGGAAATATTGTTTTGAAAATAGCCAGCTTTTAAGGGTTTCAAAGGCAAAATGAAGAATGTTGCCAAGATGGGGATTTTAGTAAAATTAGACAGTCAAAGCCGGAAGTGCTGGGAAGAAGATGATTGGAGTTGATGAATCGTGGAGGGTTAGGGGGGATGATGAGGGTGGGGGGTGCAGGAATTGATTGTTTTTCATTTGCATTCGACTTGTCCTCGTGATCGTTTCACTTTCCGCCCGAGTCAAAAACGGAAGATGGGGAAAAGGAGGGAAAGAAAGAAAAGATGAAAGTCGGAAGTACCCTCACCCCCTGAAATCCACCCTCGTCTGGGGGTCGCCTTGTTTTCCATGCGTGACTCGAGCCATCTGGCGCTTTTGATAGTGTGAAAAACATGATCTCTCTCCCTCAAATAAACGACAACCAGGAGATGGGAAAGGATCACAAAGAAAATTGAATTTTGTTGCTTGGGCATTTTTGTGTACACTTTTAAGGTTCCTGTGTACCCTTTCTTTTATTTTACATGGAGTGAATGGGAGAAACGAGAAAATTCCGTTCACGAGTTTTCGGTAACTATTGCGTATTTTTCGATAATTTTTCAGCCAAAATGTTTAAATTAATAATGCCTAGAATCTAGGTTGAATAAATTTTCGAAATTCAGAATTTTGGAAAAAAGCAAACAAATTCTTTTAACAATTCTACATTATGTAGAGATTGAGGTTATTATTAAGGACGGTTTGTTGCTGAAAAGTTGAAAAAGATTGGTTTTACTTGAAGCTATTATTTTTTTATTAATTTAGAGATGAAGAGACGTGTAATTTTCTAATAGTCAATTTTCTATGTGTTTTCTACTGTTAAGATGCGCGTTTGGCCCACATTGGCTGTAATTACGCCGACGAAATTGAGAAAAGTTCTTGTATTTCTGCACAGGGCAAGGAAGCCACTTTTGGTACAAGTCGGCGCTGCATCATAAAATGAAACTTATGTTAAATAAGTCTCAAGTCGTAGACATTTAGGTGGAGGCGGGAAATTGATATAGTCGCGTCCTCTGGCGAATGGTCCGTGGCCCACAGCAAGGCTCGCGCAATAGGAACTTTCATTGTTGCCCAGCTTCGTGCGATAAGCGAAAGGCCATTTGGTTGAGTAGTGTTCATTGACAAACTAGCGTACTAGACGTTGTTGTGCTGCAATTTTGCTTAGCGTGCTACAGTTCAGAGGAACAGTTTTCGAGAGAAAATGACTGTCTAACAATGAAAACCAATTCACGTGCACTTGGCAGCTTCTTTCTTGCCGCGCCATCTTTGGAAGTTCTGTGAATGGTGTTACTGTTTCCTGATTTGTTCGATATAGCCTCCGGTCGCTAGGATATACTGTAATGCGAAATAACTCCCGACATTCAAACAAATGGGAAAGGACAGATCTGTTTAATAACAAAATGTCCGTGTCTTCAAAAGTGTCAAAGCATGGCTTTTGTGGGACGAAAGCAGACTTGTGCCTAAGCCCAAAAAAATGAACTTTAACAAAATCCAAGACCATTAAGATTTTCTTTTGACAAATCCAAATCAAGACCTACGTCCCGCGAGACACAAAAATCCAAATCCAAAGCAAATCAGGAATAAAAGAGCTTAAATCAATCTCAAGCTCTTTTAGGTGATTTTACCAAGTCTTGTCTAGCCTTGCCATTTATTACAGTGGAGACCGGTTATAACGAAAACGGTTAAGACGAAATATCATTTGTAACGAAATAACTTGTCGGTCCCGACAAAATCCTATCTTTTTACATACGTTTTCCTTCGGTTATAACGAAACAAAATATCGGTTATAACGAAAAGATCTTCGGTCTTGGAAGACCGACAATGCAACTTTTTCTGCTTGAAAGTCTCGGATTACCCTCTCCGTATTAAAAAAAAAAACTTGGCATAAACTCTGCTCTCCTTCTCGCCAACTCTTACCCTTTGACCAAGCGTCCCCCACTAAGGCGTACAGTACAACCGATGGAAATGCTTCTTGAGGGTTAGCTGAGCCCCTAATTTTTTGTCTTCCTTGCCCCATCAGAAGTAAGTTCTCTTTCTTGACGGTGCTATGGCGGAAAAGTCAGAGCGGAGAAGAAGCGCATAAAGAAGCTTGACGACATACAAGAATATGTCAACAACATTGTAATAAAAAGGACAGTAAAATAAAATCCAGATTTTTTTAAAGAAAAGCAATCAATCATTTTATGAAAATGTATTGTTAAGTGTTAATATTAATGAACGGAAATCCAAAATTTATTATTTATAACGGAATAGACTGCCAGTGTATCGGCGTAAACTTGAATACTGGCTAGGTTATTGCGACTTTACGTTTTTTTTTGCATGCTTAGGTAGTAACGAAATTCGGTTATAATGAAAAAAATTCTCGGTCCCTTCGATTTCGTTATAACCGGTTCCCACTGTATTTCCATATAAACATACCTAAGCAGAATAGATGCGCCCAACCCATCAAACGTAACATATTGCTCCAATACAAACAAACGTATAAATAGCATAACTGCACATTTAAGTATACAATCTATTACATCTTAATTACGCAGAATACGTTTCAAGACAGGTGTTGCATTTAACTTTGAAAGTTGTGTCACTAAGACTATAGCCCTTTACTAAGGAGAAATATTTGTATACGCAGGGCTCCTCCATATTTTGCAAAGACCAAATGTTAACTGTTTCTTACACAAAGAAAACCCAATTTATACGGTACTTAGGCCGACTTTCTAACCCAATGTGTCGTTAACTGCTACGCCGGAAGTATGAAAAATTCCTTGAAACGATATAAAGAAAAGCTAACATCAGCCAGAGAAAATAGCGCACAGTTTCATAATCTTTTTTTTGTACGTTATTGTGAAGGGAAAATAATTAGAAGGATGTAATTTTCTCCTGACGAGTATTCCAAAAAAGAGCTTTAAAATCCGCCTAAAAACATCCGCTTTCTATTATATTTAAGCCCTTTCCCAATCATTGCAAACGGCCGGTGCTCAAATCAAGTTCAAGTTCAAATCATTGCAAAAAGAGCTTGTCACAAATTTCCAAGCCTTCGCTTCGTAAAAAATAGTCGTAAGTCGGACTTAAATCCACCTCAAGTTCAAATCGGCACAAGTCTGGACGAAAGTCTGTTCAAGCAAAATCAGAAGGGTCCGCGAGTCTTTTGCTTGTTGTTGCCAGGGTTGAACACAACTGATGCTTTGTATTATCAGAGTTGACCAATCGAGTTTTGTGGATTATCCATATTTCAAATGTATTAATATTTCTTCGGACCAGGTTTGCTTTTGCTTTGAATAGCAAAAGTGTCAAGATTGGAACTTAATGGCGACTTGATCATCGCTAACTGCGCTATGTTTAACCTTTGGGGTTAAGAGGAGGAAGGACTGATCCTGTGCGGCAAATTAAGGTGTGAGCCAACATGAGACAATAGATCGTAAATTTCGAGCTAAAGGAACCCTCCAGTGTTGGGAGCTGTGACTTGGTTCCTGGTTGGGACAGTTGGAGTCCTCAAACTTGCCAAACTCCCTGCTGTTTCTTCTTACCAAGCACCACGTTGAGTTAATAAAAAGAGAGAGAAAGAAAAAGCAAATCGAGCCACCAATTACCTCGAGGTCTTTTAGCGTGAAAACCGTAACTAAATTCGTTAATCTATCCCTCGCAATACCTTTTCGAGGAATTTCAAACATTTTTCATTAGCTTTAGCTAGTATTAAACCTTTCTTTATCATATCTATATTTTCTACATTTAACGTTATTTTTCTTTTTTAAAGAAAGCTTTCACTTCTTTCCAATGGGGAAAATACACATAAGTAAAGCTCTTTCAGACAAACGGAATAGTAGAGAAGAAAGATTTTTAAAAATGTATTGATAACGATTTTTTAACATTGTATGTCGTTTATTTAATGGTTTTATGTTTTAGTTTTTATATTTACCTATTTTCTTATGTTTCGTATTTATTTACAACTTTTTTTTTGCATATTTCTATCCATAGTTTCTTTTTATAATATATTCCTTAATTAGCCTCTACGTTCGGTGTTGTATTTACACGCAAGGAAACTACGGTTCGCATGGCATTGATTTGCATTCTCAGATCTTCGGTCCAGAATGATGGACAAGCGACTTGTATGGGCCCCGGAAGTGGAAGTTTGTTTTGTAAATTTAGAGTCAACAAGAAAGTGATTCATCCGTAAGTAAGCTCGTCAATGAGAGTCAAAGTCAACGAAACCCAAACAAGGTCACGGAAGTCTTGGAGGGGTGACAAAATGAGTAAAACGGACGAAAAGAGAGAAAAACAGAGATCCGGTTAGTACTTAATTGTTTTCCGCATTGACTACCCGTCTTTCGAAAAGTGGTAGTCAACTTACCCTCCCTCCCTTGAAGGTTAAGCATTTGACCCTCGTTTAGGCGAATTTTCGGGGGAAATTTTCATCTCCCCCCAAATTTCGACGCTGCGAGTCGCGTGCTATTGAGACCAGGGGGAGATTTGGAGAATCTTCCGATTCCTATCTGCGTTTAATATTCATTGGTACCGACCTTTTTTGATTCTTCGCGGGGCAAGATGTCACGTTTGATACCATTCCCTAGGCCCAAAACGGCAGGGGCAATTGGGGTAGGTGACCCTAGTGTCGGTGGGTAGGCGCTTTTCGGGAAGAACAAGGGAAACCAAAACAGGCGAAACAAGATTTTTTGTAAAAGTGACGCTGTGCTCCTGCTGACAAAATGACCAAAGTAGAAGAATGTTGGAAAGTTTCCCAACGAAGAACAATTGAGTTTCCTTGGAGGGAGTCATTTGGATCCGTTCGTTTAGGGGGGAAAAAAGGAAAAAAAAGTTGTTCAAATCCCATAAATTAAGCATTATCACAGAAAAAGACCACACGCATTACGCTTGTTGGGAACTTTGGGAGGTGTTACTATTTTGGTGGGGAAATGGAAAGATAATACAGTATCTCAGTTTGTGTAAGGCGAGAAAAGGGAAAAGACCAGTTTTAGAGGGTGGCTGGGGAGGGAGAGACGAAATTCCTGAAGAAAAAGGGGTAGGCGAGGGTCTTTTTCGCTTGAAATCTTCCCCCGATGTGCGTCATTGGAATGTGTGGATAAAAGTGGCTGTTTCCGGTGCTGGAAACTGAATTTAAGTTGCTCTGGTCAAATGATGGGTATTGTATTCTTGGTGGATGTTGTCAATGTTGGGTCAAAAGGGGAAAGCTTTTTAAAACCAGTTTTTTGAGGGTTAAACTAAGTGAGGGTTATACTTAAATACAATGGGCCAATCATGGCTAGGGTAGATAGGTTGGCCGAGAATTTGACGGACTTAAATGTAAGGTAACGGTCGGCCCCCTTATGGTGATTACACGGTACTTGCGTGACAATAGATAGTTCGCTGAGCCACGCGACTGAGCGTCGTGTGAAGTTTTCGTTGTTGCTACATTAGAAGTGCCCGGCAGTAGTTTCTTGCAATTCGTTTTACACGGTACTTACTTGGCAATAGATAATTTGCAGAGCCACGGTCTCGTGTGAACTTTGTTGTTGCTACATTTTAAGTGTTTGGGATTGGTTTGGTATGGTTCGGGGACTATTTTTGGCTTGGTTACGCCGGGATCAACAATAAAAACTGCCAAGATGAGGAAAACATTCAGTAGTCGTAACTGTGTACGGCTCAGAGCAGAGGACGGAGAAAAACGTTCGGTGAGGCTTCGACGTTTGTAGATGTAATAATGAAATATGGGAGATAGGAAATTCAGGGAGAAAATCGACTGTGGACTAGGAGTCCAACCGTATTAATGTATATGGACTATTACTGACTTTAGTCATGACACGTTTTTTGTTAAGGATGCATCATTGCATTTGCTGTTGTGACCAACTGTATTGACTTTGGTACTCAGCGCCCCTAGCGAGCTCTTTAGCTTCATTGGGGTTCTTCCGACAAACCGCGAACTCTTAAACTTGCAAAGCACGTATACTCTGCAAACTAAACAAATTGTATTGTTTAATCAATTTTGGAGGATTAAACGGAGGAGTCGTTCACAATCTTCACACTAGGCGCGCTGGCTAGCGTCAGCAATGTGGAAATCAACAGGAAATGCTAGCAAGTTGCTTCCAGGGCAGAATCGTCTTTCTGTAGTGGACAACTGAGTTTATTTGTAGTGTAGAGTGCTTTTCCAAACATACTCGCCACAGACCTCGTGACGTCGGCGCACTGAAAATTGTCTATGTAAACTTTCAATGTAGGTACGTTTGTAAGACTTGTTAGTGGGATAGCGAAACTAACGTCTTACCAACACTTTCAGTGCAAACATGGTCGCAGTTCTGTGACACGAGTTAAAGAAGTATCAGCACTTGGGATATCTCACCAGAAAGTCTATGGAAAAGTATGTTTAAAGCGCAGGGCGAGGAATGAACATAAATTGTCGGGGGGAAACTTACGGAAACCCGTGAGCTATTACCGAGGGCTTTTAGAGCACTTCGCTTATCACGTTGCAACAGTATTTGCGTAGAAACAACGATCGAAGGAAGCGAGTAGAAAAAGATCGAAGATGACATTTGCGTTTGCAGTTTGGATTTTGTTTGTGAACAATCCTAGTTAACTTGTATCGTTTGGCAACTTTACTCCGGTCTGATTCAAACAAGCTGTTTTCCAGAAAATGAAATAAAAAATAGGGAAGAGGCATTCTAAAATTGTACATAACAGTAGAAGTAAGTAAAACGTAAAAAGTAAGTAAAACATCCTATTGTATTGTACATAGGATGTTTTATCGGACGCGTATACTTTGTGCTCTTATTTTGTAATTTTATTTTTAAGTATTAATATTTGTTGTTATTAAAATTGTAAGTAATAATATAAAAATTTTCGTAAGACAGTCGCTGAATTCTAACCTACGTATTAAAGGATTATTTTTGTGGGCGAAAGGCATAGTAAGTATTTTTTCAGTGACATCTTGTTAATGCTTACAGTCCGTCGCTTGTAATTATAAATAAACAAGTGCTGAAATCAGAAAAAAGAACCACTTGAAAGTATTCTTTCTTCTTTGCTGACTGAAGGGAGGTTAATTATCTGTAAGCGAGTTTGCACCGACACGGTTGGAATGTTGGGCCCATCTCCCTGGGGGCAACTTTGAACCCAAAAGAGTAAGATTATCAGTTTACTATGATCGACTCCGGGCTTTGTAAGACTTGACTTGAATTTTGAATACGCAAAAGAATGCATTTTATTGTTGGAGGGAACAAACTTGTTTGTTGTGAGCTATTCAAAGAACTGTAGCTCTTCCGCTCCAGATTAGGTTCCCACCCTGCGGGTAGATAGGGTTGGGTGACGATGTGGGGTGTCGGGTTCGCTATACATTTGAGCCGTAACAAGGAAAGACATGTGGAATAGATGAATAGTTAGAAAACACAAAGAAGAACAAAATGCGTAAAGAGAGGTTAAAAAAAAGAAGACGAAGGAAAAGTAGCAAAAAAGACAGGTGCGGAAATTAGTACCTGCAATTCTTGTATTCGAAAGCTGCAGGGGGGATGAAGGTTGTTCCGTAAAGGGATGTTGAGATGTTCTAGATGCTGCTCGTTGGGGAAAAGAAAAAACCCAAGTATTGATATACTGGTCGCTTTTTGTGCTCGGCGTTTGCCAATAGGAGGTCAAGAAGAGCAATAACTCAACTTTTTGTGTTCCTTTTCTGGGGGCTTTGATGCCAAAAAACTAACCAATTCGCGTAACGCGAGATGGACGAGACGGATCAAGTGGAGCAAAGAAATAAGACGCATTACAAAAGGTGTGGCACATCTCGGAATCTCTTTCCTTGACGTGCTCTGGGGTTATTTGAATGAGCTTTCGAAAGTTTTGTTTGACTTTCGCACCCGGGAACGATTGTCGTAAAACCGTTTCACACTTGAGGATCCCGCTAGCTTGAAATTCTTACCTTTTTTCTTCCGAAGGGAGGCTCATTCTTTATCTCTTTTAGTTAACAAGTTTATGTTTGACCAAAAGGAGGAGACGGGTTCACCAACACTTGATACCTTCCTGTGGCGTTTACACTCACGTCCATGAGAGGGAAAAGTGAGACCAGCCAAACATAACAAGCGATTCGGTGTACTTTTAGCCCAACTTTAATTGCCTGAGCTAATTGTTGCCTCTCGCGAGCGTAATTGCCTCAGCAGCAAAATTTCGGCGCTACAAAATTATTTTGCTTACGTGCAGAGAAATTTTCAACATCCCGTAGGCCTGTTTAGCAATTTCGTTCGTCCTTTTAATGCCTAATGTACCTCATTTGCCGAAAGCTAGATGAGGCGTTTGTTTTCTTGCCAAGCACCATTTGCATATATGTGTGTTTGCATTGCTACTTCTGTTAATTTATATTTTTATATAATTAATCGTTAATTTTCCTTTAGTACTTAATTAAGTAGGTAATGATTTCGTATTCTTCTTTAACGAAGATCCCGCATTGTCTAGAGGTTAGAATGCGTGGCTCTCGGCGTACTGTTTATTTTTTATTTATCACTTGTATTTTTTTATTTCTTCTCATTGTGAGTTCATTTATAGCTTTAATTATTGTTTCGCCTATTTTTTCAGTTTAATTTCGTTTGTTGGTCATTTTACCTTTTCTGATGACAGTACAGCTTGTAGCAATGTTTGTTATATGTTTTGTTGAATGTTTGTTAAGTGGCTGCCTGAGTGTTTTGCACCAAGACAGTCGTAATTTTCGTGGGAATTGGCAAGCAAACAAAACGCTCTTTTCTTCAGGAAAAGCTCCCAATCTTTTCATTAGCTAAATGAGACGCGACTTTGAAAAGTTATTTACTTGTTATCTAGCATCCAAGTGTTACGAAGGCAATGTATGACATATAACGCGATAACGAATATGCAATCAACACGGAGGGAGAGAGGCTTTGGCAATTAGTAGTTTTGATTGGCCCCTCATAAGTTTGACTCACTTGCTTATCATTTCTGTATCCTAAGCCACTTTCGTGCTTGCCACCAAAGCACCTAAAGGAAGTTTGTACTCAGAGATTATTTCTCACGCAGAAAAAAAGACGCATTTTAGTGTGCTGAGCTCTTTTATCAGCGACGTCAGATTCATAATTATCAGTTTGATGGTTAAAGCAAAGGTGAACCGACCGGCCGGATCACGTAGTCAACAGGTTGAAATTATACAGTTTGGACCTAAAGGGAAGGCCAGAGTTCTGGTCAGTGTTGATGGGGAACGATTACGTGAGAGAAATTAATCAAATTGAAGCAAAAAGCCGAGTGACCGCAATAGAGGAAAAGTCCAAAGAGGTTTCCAATTAATGGATCGTGATCAAGGAACGGTTCTACAAGGTTTGAGTGGATGTCGTCAAGTTGATCAAGCAAGTGACTCGCTTTTTTTCCCTTCGACACCCTTTGTTCCGGATGAATCTGGAGTGAATAATTTTCGTTAGTAGTTACAGACCGGAAAAAAGAGACGAACGGAGATTTTGTTAGTTGCGCGAAGGATTAATATTTGTCAAACTTCAACCTGGAACATTTCAGCTCATTCATTGTTGCCAAGAAGTAATGTTTGCGTGTCGCCGCTCTCCCGCAAAAGGTTCGCTGTTGCCAACAGTGAATGTTCCCATGGCGGAAAGAACATTCCTTTGCTATCAGTTTTTCAGCTCGCACGAAGCTTTTCTCAACAATGAAACTTGGAGCTCGATTGGGCAAGGATCAGCTTGTTGCTTTGTTGGACGGGGTACAGCGGGTGTCGGCACTTGTAAGGCGTTAGTTATGGGTAATTCAAACACTTAGGGAGAACCTTTTTGTAATATGCATACAAGTTTTTGTTTATAGAGTGTAAGCCAAGGGAAGTCGGGTGTTGGAGGGAGACAGCGGAAGATTGAGATTGGTGGCAAAGTGTATGTTCGTGGGAAAGTTTGCAGAAGGCGAGAATTGGTTCAGGTTTATTGATTTGGAGAGCGAAAGTTGGGCTGCTTGGCTTCAAATTTCCCCACGATAACTTTTATGAGCGATGTGGCAGTCTTGTTCGAAAACGTTTGGAGTTTGGAGCGAGAAATTCTCCTGGACAAGGAGGGAAACCGCTTTGGGTGCTACAAATTGGGTTAAAAGTTGGGGTGAAAAAAGTCGATAAATGGTTTTTGCAGCATCTTGTGAGGCTGGATTAGCTTTTATTACTTTTTTGATGGAGAGCTCGGTCGAGAACTTAAGTGGGTGCGTAGAGAAGTAGTGAGTGTTTGGAAGGACGAGAAATGGTAGGAAAAGCCATAGTTTTCCAACTGGTTTGGCATTGAAGATTGATTCAAATGAAGGGCAGTTTACGTGGCAATAGACGGTTTTTTTCAGCCAACACCATAATCTGGCGCAGCAAGATTTCGTATATGCGTAAGGGTTTTGGAATAACGGCTCCTGGTGTAAAGTACTTATAAAAAAAAAATCGGGCCCAGCCAAAGTTCCTATTTAACGCCACGGCAGTTGCGCGAGCGTTGTCCCGCTCTATTGTCTTCGGAAATTTTTTGACCGGCAGTAAGGCTTCCTCCCCATGGTGTGGGGCGTTACCATTGGGTGGCTGGTTTGGCCCTTTTTTCGAGGTCCGAGCATTGTATACGGTACCTTAACTTTTGCTTAGACGATTATTAGAGTTCGTTCATGTTACTTACGATGAAAAGTGAGCTGATGTAAACATTCGATTCTTGTAACTATAGCAACCTTGACAGCGGGCAGTAGGATGAATGTTTGCTCAGCAGAACGGGTGAGAACTTTCCATTCTTCGTTAAGAGAAAAAAAAATAGTTAAAACATTGGCAGAACTTGAGGGCTGGAGGTCAACAATGGAAAATGAGTAGAAGAAAAACGTTCAAAGTTTAACTGTGGGCTTAAGAAATAAAATGATGTATCGGAGCAAAACAACCAAAACTTCACTTAAGGCCCAAAAGTGAACTAATGCAAGAGGCAGAGTTGGCTAATGCTTGTGCTGTCTAAGCAAGATGGAAATGTTTGATTGTTGCTACCCTGCTGAGAATGGAAGCAGGCGGTTTTCTAAAACAGACTTCTTTCGTTTGAAGAAACGTTCGCTGAACTGGGCGCGCTTTCGGGCCAACAGTGAAATCTGAAAGGAAGGAACGTTCGAAATTCTAAGCCGTATTCACACTTGCTATTAAAATGCTCGTCGTTGTGTTTTACAGCTTAAGCGAAACGCCGCTATTTTTTGTGTACGTTCCATCGTTAAACTTTTTCACTAAAGTTCAGATGTTAGGAACACAAACATACTTGTACTCGTACCTACCTCGTTTTTTCTTCTTGTTAGCGGAGTAGAATAATTTACAGTACAGTGCAAAGCTGTCTTTCGGTGTGCGTTTTTTTCATTTGTGTCGACTTAACCCGTTACTTATGTGAAGCAAGTGTGTAAAACATATGTCAGACGCTGCTAATCACAGCTTTCCACCTTCCCATCACCATCCAAAGGTCTGGAATAACTTTTCTCATACTCGAGTCTCGTTATTTTCTCACTTTACAACAATCTCTCTTCCATCCTCTTCATTAGGCCAGAGCACGGAACCCCATTTGCGCCGGTTTACTGTCGCTATTCTTTTTTTATTATTTCTTGTCTGCCTCTTCGGCCCCGGTTGCCTGACGAGGTGTAAATTACGTACTCTGCTTTATCGTTGAGCAACAATTTATGTCCGTTGATCCGTAACAGGCTCACTAAAGTGGATTTTGGCGCCTCTGAGTTACAAGAAAAATAGTGTCTAATCTTCCAAAGAAGGGCAGTGCTATAAACTGTAAAACTATCGGCGTTCTCATTCGCTTTCAAACTCAAATTTATTTAAGTCTATCACTTCTACCTTGGGCGAAACATGTTTGAACACTTGGCAGTGTATTGGAAGCCTATTAGGGAACTTAACGATCATATGCTGGTTAATGAGATTCCAGTACAGATACAAGTGTTAAAACACATGTTTTACTATCAGATAATGCTTTTACTCGGATATTGTATTCATTCTGAAATAAACTTGTTAATTGAAGTCGAGTAGGTGAACTGAACGTTAGACGACAAACTAAGAACGTATCTACGAGACGATGGACGTTTTTTTTAAAAAAAAACTGTATGGCAATTGAATTATTCAAAACAAAGAACAAATTAGAATCGGAGTGTTAAAAAGTAATTTATTGATATTTGTAAAAAAACTGCTGATAAAATTTCGCGTGGCGGTCATTGTCAGTTCAAGGGAAAACAAAGGAACGAAGGGCAAATAATCGGTTTTATGATCCGTTATTAAACTACAACAATAACTCTTGAGGGTTAAGAAACTCACCAGTGCGTCATTTATGGCAAAATAAGCCAGTTTTCAATATGCTAAACATTTCACGGGCCAAAAACAGGAAGTCTTTTTGTTTGTTATATAATGTTATTTCCGTGAGTTGTCACATACACTATCGGATTCGCAGTTTTTAGGATCGTGTTTTTCACCCTCTTGCCCCCTGGGGGGTTTTCTGTCGGTTCGGGTGGTTAGGATAGTAAAGGCTCAGGGGTTGCTGTAAAATTTGTTTGGCTTTTTAGGGCACAGTTATATGTTATATTGCTCTTATGGGGTTGTAAAACATGGAAAGCTTTTATCTCAGTGCGAAGATTGTGAAAGCGGAAGAGACAAAAAGAAGCTGAAATTAGTTTGGAATTTTCACCGTTTGGTCCGTTTAGAAAGCGTTATTGAAGCTTCTCTTTTACACAAGTCCAGAAAGAAATTCAACCCAGCACGAACTTTTTTCTCTGTCCGCACTTGGATGTCGTTTTAGTATTTTTTTTTCTCTGCATAAAGAGTTCAATTATTCAAAACAAAGAATAAATTAGAACCAGAATGCATGTGCAAAGCGTAAAACCGAACGTCGTCCAAACTGTCCCTTCGAAGGGTCTCAATGCAACGCGAAGCTGAAATTCTTGTCTACCAACATGGGACAACGGATGTTGGAAATAGCTTGACTCAATTTTCTGTTTCCTTTTCGCATCTCTCTTCACTTGACGAGTCTCCCACAAAGTCCTTCGTTTCTCGTCGAGTGACATGAAGGAAATTGCGAAAATTGAGCTGTAACATCTTGGGGACGGGGAATTAAGTCACCATCAAGACAGAGAATGAAAATTGAGTCCCGTAACATAATTCATTTGGTTTGCTTTTCTAGAGCTGCGTCGCCCGAGCGTTGTACGACAATGTGGCCGATACACCGGACGAGTTGGCCTTCCGGAAAGGCGATCTGCTGACAGTATTAGAGCAGAACCCGAACGGTCTCGAAGGATGGTGGTTGTGTTCGTTCCGCGGTCGACAGGTAAAAGGAGGAGAAACGAGGAAAAAAGAAAGGCAGAGAGGGGAAAACGTTTTCATGGCATTAATTCCCAATTTTTCTCTTCCGTTGTTTTCTATCCAATTTTGAAGGGAATTTGCCCTGCCAACCGTGTCCGTTTAATTCCTCGCGTTTACGACGCCGGGACTTTGAGCACAGCGGGACTGAGCACGCCCTCTATGCCTGGCACGCCGACTGGCAACAACGGACACACTTTCCTGAACGCCAATCCCCATGCTTCACTGAGCAATTCGGGGGGCGGCAGTGGTGGAAGCTCAGGGGGCAGCACGTGCAGCTCCAAGAGCAACAGCAGCACAGGAAGTGGGCCCAGTGCTGCCCTCTTGGGCCACGTGGCACCCAAACCTGTCTTCCAAGAAGTCCGAGGCCCTATTCGACTCAATAAAGTAAATATAGTTTAATTTTCAAAATTATTAACAATTATATTCAGTTAAGTAATAAATTGGATGTTTAATTCATCCGATTATTAATAATAACCTTTTTTGTTTTTATAATGTTACGTAGAATTGGAGATGGTTTATTACGGAATATGAAGGTTATTTTGGGTCAAATTTGCATTCCCAAAACGAATTAGTGAGACAGGATACGGGTCGAATATTTTTGCGCAATTGAGAGCAGTAAAAAATGAAAATTCTTTGTTAAGAAGAAAAGATGCTAGCAAGACTGATTTGCAATTGAACATGTAACGGGTTTTAAGTGGATTTTCTCAGGAAAAGAGAAAAGTGCATAAAAATGCAAGGTAAAAAATTTCAAATTAAGAAACGTTCATTTTTCGGTTCGATGCCGGCAAAAGGAACCGCTTTTCTTGTTAGATGAGAAAGATAGCGAAGTAATTGTAATGTTTTTTCCATGTTTTCGGGACGTTCACGTGAGAAAAAAAT
>JAHZNP010000831.1:21415-35352 GCA_020615345.1 Triops cancriformis
TTTTTTTTTTTTTTTTTTTTTTTTTTTTTTTTTTTTTTTTTTTTTTTTTTGCTGCAGCCTAAAAAAGAGGAAAAGGCTCGCAATTTAGCCGAAGCATTGAACCCTGACTGTGGGAACTTTGCTGGAATTTGCCAAAGAGATAGTTCAGTTCCTTAGGAAACGTTCAGGGCTAATTCAAGTAAATGAAAATTCAGTTTCAATTCACAACTATTATGTTAAGGCACTTAAACCAAATCAAAAGTCGAAGCGTCGGGACGTGTCAACGTGACAGTAAAGTTTTCAAGTCGGTTCAATAAAAAATCAACTTATTTAAATTGAAACTGTGTTGATTCAGTATCAAATAAAAATAACTTTTCTGACAGCTTAATCGTTTTATCAGACCATTTAAGACAATGTTGGGATTATTTGATAGTCAGACCTATTTGTCTCTTCGTCTTCAATGTTAGCCCCAAACAAATAATATGATACCTGTAAAAGTTTCAAAGAGGTTTTGCTGCCTTATTTGTTACAGTAAATAATAATGAAACATCTGACAAGTGGGTCCAACTCAAACAAGTTTCGTGAACATTGTTGTCGAACTCAAAACTTCTTTGTCAGTCAAGCTTTTTTATATGTCCGGAATCGTTCGCTAGGAAAGTTTTCTAACATTGTTTAAAATTATTTTCGTCGTTTTTCTTTTGTTCTTGTCAACTGTAACTTTTTATCCATTATTTTCCTTTCTTAAAAAACTGCAAATACTCTCGCTTTACGGTACTGTGAGTTAGGAACGAACCAGTTCGTTCTTCGAGATGAGGTCTCTATAAGTAAACACAGAAAAAAAGCTAGGGCGAAAGATGCGACAAAAACTCTTCCACCGGCTCGCAATCGATAAGACTCTCCCGCCATTTTCTGCCCCTTTCCGCTGCGTCCACGCTGACTGGACACTCTCTTTAATAAAACATTAATGACAGCGCAGAGAAATTTCGCAGTCATACGAACTTATTACTCATTCATGGGACAATCTTGCTTTCAGATAGCGATTCCGGTAACAGAATGGTAGGATCCATCTAATTCAGTACGCCGATGGGGGGAGAATGGGTAAAAATGGTAATAAGGCCTTAATTCATGCAATTATGACTTTTCATTGTGGCTGGTCCATCTGCTCGCCCTAGAACAATGATTAGAGCCCAGCTGTTGGGGTAAGTTGGCTCACTGGGGAATGGGAAGGAGAGTGGATCAATATCGGTCTCGGGATGTATGTGTTAAGGGTGAACAGGGTGGCAGAGGGGAGAAAGTAGCACAGAACGTATAAAATTGCGTTAGTAAGTTCGATTATGGCTGCTCCATACGAGTCAAATCGATTTTCAAAGGCGGGTAACTGTGCTAAAGAGGCGTGACCATTCGTGTGAACCAAAGTTGCGTTAGGTAAAGACGTGACTAATGTGAATGTGTTGTTACCCCCCAGATCGTGAAGCCTGTCCGCTCAGGTGACGCTTTTACCTACGACGTTCCGCGAGCCGGATTCAGTTTCGACCGAGACGAAACAGATGCTGCCGGACAAGGAAATTATGACCTCCCGCCCGTTCCACGGCCCGTAACACTCCCCCAAACGATGGATTGCTACGATGTCCCGCGTGCCAACGCGTTCGGCATGGGACCCAATCCAGGCTTACAAGATTATGACGTGCCGCGCAATCACAGCACATTACGACCCAAGAAAGCGCCCTTCCTAGCCACCAGAGGCGCTGTAGTCACAGCCCCAGGCAATGATTCGGACCTTGACAGGTAAACTTGCGGTTACCAATGCGTGTTTTGCAAAAAGTGGGGTTTTGAAACAATAAAATAGGTTAGTTAACCATGCTGGTTCTCTATTTAGTGTTCAGTAGTGGTAATTCTGAGTTCAATTAAAGATAAATATGTATAGCACTCAGCCGGAAAACGGCCCTGTGCCACCATGCGGCACGGGGCAACAATGAAAGTCATCCTCGTGCGAATGTTTTGTGATACACAGAAACGTTTTCCCGGTGGAAGTTTAGATACTTCTATGCCACAGATCCTACCACGTTTGTTTTCCTCTTTCGTTTAGTTATAGACATCTTACACAGCATTTGTAAGTTTTTTTGTGTGTGTTTATTTTAATCCAACCAATCTTGCTCAGGCGTGCGTAAAATCCCGACCACGTTTTCCAGTTTTAAGCATTTTTCAGTAGTAAAGTTTCCTGGGATACTGTTATTCCCGCTGTTTCCACTTGCTTAATACAGTTTCTCCACGCTAGAGATAGTATGGAAGAAAAATAAACCGACAGGGACGTAGGCGTCCAGATCCAGGCCAGGAAAGATTGCGGGAAGTCAAGTGTAGTTTGATTAGATTGAGTAAGTTTGGTTGAGTTAGCTTTAGTTTTCATAGGTGATTGAGTTTTTCCTACGACAAACCTGTTTAAAACCGAAAGGATTCGTCAGGATTTTTAACACAAAAGCAGTGAAACTTTCATTGTTGTCAATGGCCGTGCATCTAGCATTAGGTTGCCTTGAGTCATTTTGTCGACAAATGCTATTTTGCACTCTTCAGTAAAAAACGGCTTCAGCAAACAGCCCCTACCATACCAGCACGTCACTGGCCAACAATGAAATTTCCTATCGCACAAGCCTTGCTGCCGGTCACGGTAAGCTCGAGAAGGAAGGGGTGGGACACCGCTCGCGTTAACTGCCATTACGTTATCATAGGGACTTCGGCTTGGTCTGTTTTATTGAGGTGTCCTGAATGTTATGACCTTATCGTAGTTCCATGTATATCTTAAACGAATAATGAATAGTGAATTATGGTACATTTATTAAGTAGATAAAAAGTTTATCTTTGACTTCCTCGAATTAACAGATTTGGATGCATTATCGCACGCCCCAGGATTAAATTGTTAGGAGTATGCATCAAAACCTGCTATTAGGCACTGTTGATCAAATTGTCTAATTTTCAATCAGACTTGGTAGACTTTTCTTTCAAAACTCAACTCAAGCGATTGTTGAAGTCAACAGACTCGTCAAATGTGATGCAAAAGCCATTTTTGTTGTAGTTCGAAAATATTCCTGAATTTTGTCTCATAGGCAAAGTGCGTGTAGGTCCACGACAAGGAACACTTTGCTTCGTTTACAAAACCGTACCACTTTTTATCAATTCTTTCTACAATATATCAGGATCAAGAGCGTTTTGTGGACGATTTTGTGTCGTCCTTTTAGGCGTACCAACTTAAATCTATGAAGGACATCTTTCTTCGTATTAAAGTTATTGTTGAAGAGTACTGCACAATGGTCAAACAAATTACAATGGTAGTAATAAATGTATTCTAATGTATATCATGTTATTATTACGTAACAATACAATGCCTTTAGAAATGCTGATATTGACATTGTCACTATATGTTACCAAAAGAATGCCGAAGGCGATAATATGTCGCAACAGCGACATTGATTGCCTTAAAACAAACAAACAAACAAACTATATGTTACCATGTTACTGTTGCCTTTCTATTTTAGGTTGACGTAGGTTTTAGTCGACTATAATATATATGTTTATATTTTGACTTCTTTTCGGATAATTTTCAAGAAGTAACTGCGATGCTTTTTTACTTGTACTTTGGCAAAAGTAAAAAGTGTAGATTTTTTAACGTATTCTCTATTTACATAGGCCTAAGGAAGAGGAAGATGGCACTTACGATATTCCGCGGGCAATGGACCAATTGTCCATATCAGGTCCTAGTGAGGATTACGACGTCCCTGCGCGCTTGAAACGACTATCAGACCGCTCCAGTGGCGTTTCGTTACTTTCGTCGAGCAGCTCAGGTCTCTCGGCGGCCAGCAGCGTAAGTTCCGAGAGTTTGTCCTTATCGAGCGTGGGCGCCAGTGGTTCCCAGTCCGGCCGCTCGAGCAGCATCAGCCTGGAAGTTTACGACGTGCCACCTTCTGCCACGGGCGACAATCATAACGTGCGTCGAGTGGCGCAAATTTTCCGGAACCACCCCGTTCAAGATGTCTATGACGTTCCACCCTCACGGAGCGCCTTCTCGACGCCGCCACCTCCTTCAAGTATGGAGGACTACGACGTCCCGAAATCCTTGAAATCGACCCAGCAAACTTTGTACGACGTTCCGCCCCAGGCGTTGCGCTTTGGGTCTGGCTCAGCCACCTCCTCCCCGCGGCTTTCCACCGTCTCCGACTCCTCCAGTCGCGATTCCCGTGATTTGGCCGAATTGCCGCCACGGGAATTGCCCTTGGAGTTGGATTCCGCGGTGGAGACCTTGTCACACCTCCACCAAGAAGTGAGCAGCTCTATCAACCGGCTGCTCAGCTTCACCGCCACCGCTGCCAGTACTAGTACCAGTACCGGCTCCGTCCTCAAGTCCTCCGCCTCTTACTGGCGGAAGCGGGAGAACTTGGAACCGAAACTGATGGATTTGCGCTTAGCCAGCGTGCGCTTGCAAACCGCGCTGCAGGAGTTCGTCGACTTCGCGTTGGGAGCGCTGGGCAACGCAGCGAAAAGCACGGATCATTCCTTGGCTCACAAGTTGCTGAGACTCACTCGGCCGTTGCAAGATTCGAACGGTATTGTCCAGAAAGCCATCGCCGCTTTAGAGAGCCGCTATTGGTCCTTGCAGTGGACATGCTCCGCCTCTACACAGTCAGACGAACTGGACCAGTTGGTGGCCTGCAGTCGAGCCCTAACCGAGGACGTCCGGCAAGTGACGTCATTTATCCAGGGCAACGCCCCCTTGCTGTTCAAGCGCGCTTCGAGCGCCATCTTGAGGGATATCGGCAAGAAGCACATGGCGGCCGACCAGCCCGAGAAGGAAAAGGCCGCCAATCATGAATGGATCGAGGATTACGATTACGTCAACCTGGAATCCAAAGCCAAATTTGACCAAGAAAACGAAGAAATTAAACAGTCGTTGCCCCAGAATATGAAACAATCATTTGACGTGTTGGTGACGGAATCCCAGGCGCTGCTTCCGCCTGAGAAAGCGACGCTGACCGCTAATGATAAGAACGTGGTGGACTTTTACACCACCCAAGCCGAAACGTACATCCAGTACCTGACGAACGCCATCGACTCATTCATCGTCACCATCGGAAACAACCAGCCGCCCAAAGTTTTCATCGCCTACTCCAAGTTTATCATCCTGAACGCCTACAAACTGGTCAGCGTGGGTGACGCGGTCCACCGCAACGTCACCCAGGAGCCGCTCAAGAGCAAAGTCTTGGAGAAATCCAACGCCTTGTGTGATGGACTCAAAGCCTCAGTCCAAGCCACCAAGAAGGCTGGCAGGGAGTTCCCCAGCGTAGTGGCCGTCCAGGAAATGTTAGATTCCGTTGTTCACGTTTCCCAATTGGCGCAGCAGCTAAAAGTATCCATTCGCCCAATCTAGGACTATATTTTTAACAAAAATGCTTGGACAAGTATTATTATTATTGTTGACCCTTTTTTGTACTTCTTAATCATGTTTTGGACCAAGATAGGCACAATTGTAATTTAATTTCTTCTTAATAGTTTTGTTGGGGGAAGATGCTCAAAACTGTGTATATATTCCCTTTTTTAAATCTGGTTTAGATTCCAAGTTCCCTGGCTTAGCAAATTGTGTAAATTAAGCGAATTGGGAGGGAAATAAGCTAATAATGGGGTTGAAGATATGATTTTGTTCTTCTAGTCTATGGGTTTGATCAGAATAATGAGTTAATAAGGCCTATACCCATGTGAGCTACCTGTAGTGCCCACTAGAGGTGCCAGTGAAGAAAAGCCGCCATGATGTGTGCTGTTGTAATTGATATTGACGTAAACCGCAGAACAAAACTGTTTTCTGCAGATTAACCTCAAAATTATACAATATTCTACGACGCTCTGGTGTAAAGCCATTGTTTGAAGTTAAACTTCGAATCATAGTCGAAATAAGCAAGAATGACTATCATGGTGGTCGGAATAGTTGCGCCCCCAGTGGTCTCTCAGTGTAACTTACAAGGGAGTTTGCCTTGTTAATGCAGTTTTATTATGTTGTACTGTTCTTCGTACCTTTTGTAAATTTTGCGCAGAACATTGGCCACTTAATAACAGAAATTTTGCAAAAGAATAACGCAAACTGTTGGCTCATATTCCAAGCGTTCATCGAGACATTGTATTGAGTATAAAACGGAGAAAACAAAAAAAGACAAAATGAGGAAAGGTGACTTCATTAAGTAAGTTATCGGCTGCTGCGTTTGTTGAGTCGCAAGTTGCGTTCAATTTCGAATTGTTTCACGTCTGTTCGTTCTAGGAAAGCTTGGCGTTCCAAATACCCGGATTTGCCTTGGTTGAATACTTTCAAGTCTTCTTCAATATTTTCAGCCTTCTTGAAATTATCCCAGTCCAGCTTAGACTTCTCCAAAGTACTGATTTTATCCCGTTTGGGACCTAAAATGCTGGCGAGAGAGGCTAAACCACTCCTCGCAGGCGCTAGAGGTCGTTTCTGACCAGCAGGCGACGAAGAGGAGGCAGAAGAAGATGGCGCAGCTGAAGCGCTACTAGCAGAGACAACCACTGACGGAGATGGCGTGGAAAGTGCCTTCTTCGCTTCTTCAGAATTGGCTTCCACTTCTTTGGTCACACTACCAGAAAATAAACAACGTTGAAGAAAGAAAGTTTCCGGCAAAACTGGACTCTGGTTGGATGTTACCGAACTTCTTCGCCGGCGAACTCATAAACCTTTGTAATGACTACTTTCTCAGGTTTGGTTTCGACAGGTTTCGACTGGGCTGGTGAATGCTTGGGAGCGTCACCATTCGCTACAATGGACACGCCTGCAGATTTCGATTTGGGTGTAACGCCTCCCACGTCCTTCATGAAATCTGCAGCGAAACGAATATCCGAATGAAAGAAGCTTACAACAACATTTTTTTTAGGTTTTCAAGTACCAGCCCATAAGCTGTCGGCCTTTTTGGATTTGTCCTCTTCTTTTTGTTCTGGAGCAGGCGGTTCTGGTTCAGGTTCTACTTTCTTCTTCGTCTTTCGCTGGCCTCTGCAAAAATTAAGTCTCATTATCGAGTAAAAAAGAAATAATAAATAAGTAAACATAAATAGAAAATATAAGTAGGGTGAATACATTATAATCTAGCTGGGACCGATTTTAAGACCCAATTCGTGAACTGTCATTAGTTAAACTTCTACGAATGTTATTAAGAATAATTTCAAAAGATTTTTTGGCGAATTAACAAGGTACCGGAGGATTGAAATGCACCACCTGGATACAAAATCTCATATTTTTTAACATAGTCAAGTCTTTAGCTTGAATTTGATCAGTTCGGCTAATATTTCAATCAATTTCAAATAAACTGAGCGTGAATTTCAGCAAGTTGGGTACGAAAGGGGTAAGGCAAGGCATAATAATGACCGAGGAGAATTTGTTAGTGCTTAACCGATAATACGTTTGCTTTTTGGATCCTACGCCACGCTTTCGCTTTCTAGGTCCTTTGGAATTGCCAGCACCTTCTTCTGAATCTTCCGCGTCTTCTTCTTCTTCAGCGTCGGAGCCACTCAAGTCTTGCTCTCCATCGTTTACCGCTACTGCGAAAAATGAGTGGGAAAAGTTTGTTAGACGAAAAGTTTGTTGTAACCACTACATACCGCCTGTTGGTACATAGTCTTCGTCACTAGTGTCCGAATCAAAATCTTCTTCTTCCATTGTTTATTTCTTGACGAAAACGTTGTACCACAAAATATGCCTGGGACTTTCTTTTGCTGGAATGACAGCGAACGCCACCTAAAGGGGACTTTTGCAAAATCTTTGTGAATAGTTTGAATATCGTTCTAGTGCAGCATCAATAATAACGTAATCAGACCCAGAAAATTTCATTTAAAAGATTTTCTGAGTTTTAAGAATTTCCAAAAATAAGCTACGTGATTAATATTGAAGGATTTTTTGGGTCAAGGTGAAATGTAGCGCGACGTAAGTAGTTTTTCACTCATAGATGGCGTTAGTATAAACGATTTGCTTACAAACAAAATAATTTTTTGACAAAAGTCAAGGATGAATTTGTTACTCATGGAATAAATTATAGATGCTAGGTAGCGATGTAAGAAAGTTAACAAATTACTGTCAGTATTCTTGTAAAGTTTGCTTTCTTCAGAATGGAAATAACTACTGCCGCTATAAATAGTCTGTTTTCCGACACAGAAGTCAAACCAAACATGGTGGCTAACATTACCAAAGCCCTAGATATTGATACGATTGTTGATAAGCTGTATATCACTCCCCGGAGGCCTCTAATAACCTTTGGAGGTATGTATCTCAATTACATTAATTTACTTCAACTTAACTACTCTAACTTGAAAAATTACCAAACGTTTTTAAATCCGCAGAGATGTGGTACCAAGTCTTTCTCTGGGTATTATTTCCCACACTGTTTTTCCATGTAATAGCGGCAATTATTGCTTTTCTAACTTTGAGGAAACACGCTATCGGCAGGTAAGAATGTCGTAATATTCAAACACGTTTCCCTTGACTCAGTTATGCAAATCGTAACATTTCTGTTTGTTGGACTTTCTAGATTTTATTCCGTCTTCATTCTACTCATGGGAATTATCACCCCAGTAACTGTTGGTTCCATTACATGTGCAGTCATAGCGTTCGTGTACCGTACCTCTAATTTCAAAATGCCGCCCTTCCATGTGTTATTATGGGGATTTGGGCAAACGTTAATCGGAGCTTGCTACGGTCTCACTAGAATTTTGGCTACTCTGTGAAAAATTTGCTCAGTTCACCCAAATTATATGTGTAAAGCCGACGCTCAGTTGACACTCGAGAATAATTTAATAACTATCAATCAGTGTTTACGTAATAACAACAGTTACAATGTTTAACTATCACATATCTGCCTGCTAGGTTACGTTGCTTCGAATCTTTCAAAGCGCTCAGGGTAGCAGTACTAAGGGTAGGTAATGCATCCAACTTCGGATTTGTAGTCATCCAAAGGGATCCAGCGGTCATTGGGAGGGTTTTGGACTAAAATGTCCCTCACCTGGAAATTAAAGAACGGTAAGGAGTAAATTATGATTTTCTAGGAAACTGTTACTCTTTCAACTTCAAGGAAAGCGCGTAGCAAATTCTTGCCAGCCACTTGCTCAAGTTCTTCCGGAGTCCAGCCTTGTCCCAATAGCTCACCAAAGAGTTGTGGGTATTTAGATACGTCTTCCAAGCCTTTCGGTACACTACAGTTAAGAAAAAGAGCAAATAAGTGCTAGCTAGCTTGATTTAACGTTATTCTGGAAGAATTTACAGGTGAATTCCATTGTAATCAGCTCCGATTCCGATAACTTTCACGCCAGCAACTTTGCGGATATGGTTCATATGATCTATACCGAATGGATGTGCAAATTGAAACTTGATTCCTTAACGCATTTTTCCCGTAAAGATTTTACCTATTACGTCTTGCATAGACGCTTCCTCGCTACAAGTTAAAAATTTGTTGTAAAAGTTGACCATTATGACGCCACCATTGTCAGCCTAGATTTCGTTTGCAGTAAGTGTTGAATGTACAGTACTCGTCATAAAAAACGACCCAAACAAACCGTCGGGTGCCTAACGGCCCGGCAGTTGCGCGAGCGGTGTCCCTCTTTTTCCGTCTTTCGAACGTTTTTGACCCGCAACAAGGCTTCCTCGCAGTGGCTTGGGCCGTTAGCAATAGGATGGTTTGTTTGGGTCGTTTTTTATGACGAGTACTGTACAAGCAGTAGGTTTAAGTACCAGTGATTTAAGAACGTCGTCAGGAACATTGCGTGTATGATTACATAAAGCCGAGGCAGATGAATGGGAAAAGATGACAGGGGAGACTGATAACTTGAGGACCTGTCTCATCGTGTTTTGTGAAACATGGGAGATGTCCACCATCATTCCAAGACGATTCATTTCGAGGACTACCATCTTTCATAAGGCGTTAACTTGTTTCGTAGCTTTTAAGTGAAATGAATCTTACGTCGCCGAAGTTTGTCAAACCACCGTGCTCGGGACTTTCATCCTCTCGATCCAATTCCGAATTATCCGCCCTGAATAATATCACGAATTAGAATTTAGATTCAGAAAAATTACACATTACTACGCACAGCAGCCTTTTTTTAAAAAAATAACTACAACCAACAGCGCTAAGCTAATGGCACTCCACTGGCTAGCGATGAAATTTCCTATAGCGCTTCTGCAAATCTTCTATAGCGAATTCAGTTGGCAGTGCAGTGCGCGCACTGGGAACTCAGTTCTTTAGCCCAGTGACGTCACACCTGTTGGACTCAATCGGACAATTCAGCCCAACTGAAGACGACATTTGCACCCAGTTCGGAAAGTGCAGCCCCGGGTTAACCAACTGAATTCGCTATAAGTACGTAGTTCCCCAGTTAGGAGAAAGCCGCCATTGCTAGAACCATTGTTATTGTTTACATGTTTACATCTGTGGTTCACTTGGTGTTGAATTGGCTGAATTTCCTCTTTTTTCGACCGACACCATTTTACACAGAATTTCATCTTTCTGATGTAAGTTAGTCACGGCTTAGTAAAAATGCATGAAAATAAGAACGACGGGCGTATACTGTTGACAGTGCTTAGTGTAAACACTGGTTCTAATAATGGCGGCTCTCCCCTACCGGCGGTATCACGTACAAAGATTGGCATAAGCCCTACAGTGTTCGCTGTTTTACCATGGTGTGGGGCAACTGTGAGTTAAAGTCATGTAACGCACGCCGAGTTTGTACATCATGCGCAGGTTCGCCAAACTGTTCCCAATGGAATGCCCGCCTTCAACGCCAATCAAACTCGCTATGTATCCGTTAGCAAAAGCTTCATTCAGTTCTAAAGAAAGTAAATTGGTGCAAAATTCAAACGCGAAGGGAAAATATAATAGAGATGAAAGAAATCACCACGAAGCGTGAATTAACTTGGAATTTATTTCGCAAATGATTTATACCTTGTACAGAACGGACCAATTTAAGATCTTGCGGATAAGCTTCAGTCAGACGGTGAATTAAATCAATTTGCTCGTAAGTCTTTGCTACGGCATCCCTAAATTGGGAGCTGCAAGGTACATAAGCGACCCAGAACTATAAGAAATTTTAAATGTCGCGTATCTTTTAAAATTTTTTGACCATTGTTCACCTGGGCTCCGACTTTGCCTTCGCGCAAACGCACCAAATCTGTGTGTGAATCGGTTTCATTCATCCACGTTTCATCATACCGCAAGTCCGTAAAATTAAAATACCTCAGGTGATTTTGTTCAAGATTTCGGGACACATGCGGGAAATCATTGTGTCTAGTAAAGAAATCCTGTGAGAATTACTGAATTTTTACGACATGTTTCTCGAGGATATAAAAGCGGCAAAAAAGTTGTAAGTGGATTGCCTTTCTTCTTTAATTTTTATTAGTTTTTAAATACCCGTCAATTAGCGGTACGCGAGATAAAATTCGGTCTACAACCAGCAATCTTTCTTGCAAAGACGCGGAAGAGTAATCTTGACTGGGCGCGTAACCCAGTTCTGGGGCGGGAGTACTGGGATCAAACTTGTTGGCAGGCAGGTGATGTTTTTCCACAAAGTTCTTGGCAGGATCGGCGCAGAGATGCGTGTCTGAACCCGAGGAAGACGTTTTGTCCTGAACGTCCTCTTCAGAGGACTCGGAACTTGGCGCAGACTGACCTAGTTTGGCTGCCGACAAGTAATGTTTTTCGACATAATTAGCATCTGGGCAGTTGCCAGTGTGTCGTCTTGGGCGTTGCACAATATCCTCATCGGAGACAGGCCCCAAAGAGGCGCCCAACGAATAGGCAATGGCAACAGCGAGGAAGCTGACCAAGACCGCGTATCGGAACACGGCCATGGCTTTTCTGGAGAAAAACCTTTTCTCTATCATACAGGAAAACGTGGAAAAAATTAAAGGGAAATATTTGATATTTGGTTTAATTTACCACGAGTAGCCATGCTTTTGGATGTAAATAGTAAAGGAATATAAAACTTACCTAGAAGATAACAAGTGATAACTCCAGATTGCTAGACAGTGGACGCTCCTGATAACAGCGTTTACCCTACGAGCAAGCTGGCGACTGGAAATAGAAGCGAGTCGGGCAGTCGAATTTAAGAGACAGCGCTAGCAATATTGGCAAACATATCGATAGTAATTAGCTTTTGCACGATAGTACCTTCTCTGGGGTTATGTTGCTTAAGGACGTAGGCCAGTTTAATTGCGAAGCTTGCAGGGAGCGAAAGAAGAGGAGTACCCTCCACATAGACGACGACCAGTAGTGTATCCAGTTTCCATTTCATTGTCCATTTCATTTCGGGGGGGGGGGGTTAATATGCAATTTTTTGGACACTTTGTCATTTCCCTATCTTCCCCATTATAAAATCATTTTTTTGGGGGGGAGGGGGATAAAACCCCCTAACCCCCCTGGATATGGGGGTGACGACGACTAACACTTTCATGCCAGCCGTAAAAAAATGCGAATGGAAGAATATGGTACAAATACTGATGGGAGTAACTGCCTTAGGCAAGTCATGTTACGTTTGGATAAGGTCACCACCACATTATTTGGGTTTTGTTTGTACCATACTTTCAATGAGTTCAGCAAGCGTTTCAAAGGCAAGTGACCTTATGTGAAGGCAAGGGACATTATGTGAAGTCTGATTATGTTTATCCGTATAGACGATCTAGGATGGAGACGTATCAATATTGTCGCAAAACGCTCTATTTTTGCCATTTTCTCCTTTATTTTTCGAACTTCTACACTACTCTCTTCTTGGGCCCTCTGGCGCTTACATTCTTGCTTTATTTAGAACTCTCTTCTTTCTCGTTGTCTTCCTGACTCCCCTTCTGCTACAATTTACTGGGCTTTTTATACAAATCACGGACAAACGTATGCCGTACGACACCGCTTTCACTTTTAGCAACGACAAGACTACGAAAGGGAAATCCGGACTCGAAAACAAAAAGGAATAAAAATCTAGGAATCATCACAATATTTCGATTTTTAAGTACTATATTAGTCCCCGAATTGCTCCGAAGAAAGTAGCGTTTTTTTTACTTTTTTGAGAACGGGCGGAGGCTTTCGTCCATTTCTAGGTGACGATGAAGAACGAAGCCAATTTGATTCGAAATTAACTGTATTGATATGTAAATTCCTTTATGGAAACAAGAAATTTCATCCATTCACACTTGTTATAAACTTCATCGTGAAAGTTTTAGTTACTACATCACGCTACTTTAACGCAAGACCAGAGCTGTCGAGCGCTCTTTTCATAATTATTCTTTAAACAAAAAAATCTGCTTCTAGCCCAGTTAATAAACAACAGGTAGCAATTAACGATCAAATGCTTGCAAACTAGTTTTAGATAAGAATACAAAACGTTCCGTTGCTAATCTGTTTCCGAATCTTATTTCATTATACAGATTAAGGAAAGTTACCTGAAAGGACAATAGACTCCAAAAATTAACTTTGTCTTATAAAAAAGAGTAAGGAATCTAGTTTCTGGATATGTTTCCTTTTCCCAGGAACGAAATAATAACGAAGATATTTAGAAAATAAGAAATTCAAATCTTGCAATTTTGACATTGGCCAAGCGTGATCACGTGTTCCTGTGAACTTCGTCACGTCTTTTGCGGCGGGGAAATGCCGAAAATTTGTAACTAAATAACTCGAGAACGGTTGTTCAGAAAAAAATGTAAACAAAATTCTATGTTCTTAGAATACTGCATAGTATCTGAAATCGTCAAAATCTCAATACGCATTTTGGTGTCCATTGCTCTTTAAGGCCACGGTATATACACAAACGCCTTATGGAAAAATAACATGGGGAATAGGTTCAGGTGATTTCTCAGAAATACGTCCATATTTTGATGAACAACTTCGACAGCAATGTTAGCACCCCCGTATCCAGGGGGGGGTAGGGGTTATAACCCCCCCCCCCCCCCC
>JAHZNP010000832.1:0-35176 GCA_020615345.1 Triops cancriformis
TCTCGCCGCGGCTCAAGAAGGTGCTGCGGAAAGGATTGCTGAAAGCGGCGAAGACGACAGGGGCGTGGTTGTTGACGGGTGGGTTGAACACGGGCGTGACGAGACACGTAGGCGACGCGTTGGTGTCGGAGCGCTCGCCGCGGTTGCGGGGAGGGAGGGTAGTTTCCATTGGGGTGGCACCATGGGGCGTGGTCGAGAACAGATCATCGTTGGTGACGACGGCGGTGGGATCTGGAGGAGCATCCGTAACAGGAACAAGTGGAGGAGGAGCGGTAGCGGTTCCCTATTTGGCAATTGATCAGCCTCGGTCCAAGTTAGCGGTCCTGAATCCCCGACACGCCTACTTTTTGCTCGTGGATAACGGTACTGTGGGACGGTACGGGGCGGAGATTGCGTTGAGACGCCGTTTAGAAAAATACATCTCAAGTCAACGGCTTTCTTCCAGTAATTGAATTTAATTAATTTTAACTGGGAGCTGTTTCTTCCGAAATGGGGATTATTGTATCTAAAGCCTTTTTTCTTGTACGAACTTGACGCAGGAACGTACTGTAGTATCCCGATCGTGTGTTTGGTCATCGAGGGCGGTATGAACACCATCCGCACCGTGCTTGAATATGTCACCGATTCGCCGCCCGTTCCCGTGGTGGTGGTGGAAGGTTCAGGGCGCGCGGCGGATTTGCTAGCATTTGCGCACCGTTACATGGGCGAAAACGGCGACTCGAGTCTTGTGGATTCGTTGAAAGATCAGCTGGTTGCAACGCTCCAACACACTTTTCATGTCGACTCGCCCACTGCGCTCAAGCTCTATTCGGAGCTGGTGGAGTGTGTTCGCAAGAAGAACTTGATCACCGTCTTTCGTCCCCAGGGCGTGGGAGTAGAAGCTAGTTCGGGATTATTGGCTGGCTTGGGAGGACTCAACGAAGCCCAATCCGAAGCCGAGTTGTTGGAAAGTGGCGACTATGCTGGCCAAGAACTGGACGCTGCCATCTTGTCGGCACTGTTTCGTTCTCATCACTTGTCGGCTCCCGAGCAGTTAAGCTTGGCCTTAGCGTGGAATCGAGTGGACATGGCCCGCTCAGAAATCTTCGTCTATGGTCAGGAATGGCCGGAGGGGGCTTTGGACGAAGCTATGATGGAAGCGTTGGTAAAGAACCGCGTCGAGTTCGTCCAGCTCCTGCTGGAGCAAGGCGTCACTTTGGCCAAATTCCTCACTATTCCGCGACTTGAAGAATTGTACAACAGCAAACAAGGACCTGCCAATACTCTCCGTTACCTCATTCGTGACGTCAGACCCCATATGTCTAGGAATTATCATTACACTTTAATTGACATTGGCCTGGTGATCAACAAACTCATGGGAGGGGCTTATAGGTAACACAATCACCTTTGTTTTCTTGTTCTTCCTTTTTCTGGACACAATCTATTGTGAAAGCTATTTTTCCCAAGTCGTACAATATCCATTCCTCCATTGTGTTGGTTCCCCATTACGGTTTTGGATTATTTATGTTATGTTTTATTTTCCGCATTATTTATTCAGCGCGCAGCCTTCTTTTATATTGCGATGTATATATTTTTATCGTTTCTTTAGATCTGCCTATACGCGCCGCAAATTCCGTATTCTGTACAATCACATTGTGAAAAAGACTATGCATCCGGTTTCGAACGGTACTTTACTCAAAGTCTACAGCAACAGCGCTTTTCGTTTCAATAACACCACGGATTCCATGGTAGCTACCGAAGAACCTCATGAACAAGAAACAGTCTTCCCTTACCCGTTCAACGAGCTTTTCCAGTGGTCGGTGCTAACCAAACGCACTGCCATGGCTGTTCTCATGTGGTCCCATGGCGAAGAAGCCTTAGCCAAAGCGTTAGTTGCCTGCAACCTGTACCGTGCCATGGCTCATGAAGCAGCCGAAGACGATCTCGAGGTGGAGATTTATAACGAGCTCCGTGCCTGTGCCACAGAATTCGAAACGAAAGCTCTCGAGCTGCTCGATTATTGTTACCGTCAGGACGACGACTTGACTGGCCAGCTCCTCACCTGCCAATTGACCAACTGGAGCGGTCAGACCTGTTTGGGTTTAGCGTTCGTCTGTGGACATCGATCTTTGGTGGCTCACCCTTGCGCCCAGCTCATCTTGGCCGATTTGTGGATGGGTGGTCTCCGCACGCGACGATCTACGAACCTGAAAGTCCTCTTGTCGCTGATTTGCCCACCTCTTATTGCCTATCTTGAGTTCAAGTCCAAAGAAGAACTCCAGCTTATGCCCCAAACGGAAGAAGAACACTTGTTTGATGTCCAAGGCATCCGAGAAAGATCTGGCAGCCAAGACGATTGCTCTTCGTCTTCTTCCTCCTCTGAGTCTTCTTGCGAAGTCGAGGCCCGGCATGGCGATCACGAAGAAGGAGATTCGGTAATTTACGCTTTGAATTTAACGTAGAATTGGAGAGTATAGTTTAACTTTACAGAGCTTTGGATAACTCGTGATTCGTTTTAATCGGGAAACTGCCTTTAACTTGTCACTTAAAATGTTTAAATGACACTGTTCGCGTAGGTTTCGGCTTCATTCTTTCTTGACTGGTATAAAAATGGGTTTGGTTTGACAGTTAGGTTTGTGGATGGCCGTCCTATTGTTTATTAGATACGGTCAAATGGGATCACTGTAGAAACGCTCGTGAATCAGAACGGCGATCAAACACTTGAAAACTTATGAAAGTTGGGAGATAAACAGAGATAAAATACTGTTAACATACTTCAGAAGGTTCGTACCGCTATCATGGGAAGATCATATGATGCAAGAAGACTTTAGTCACAATTTGCGTCATTCGTAGAACCCATGACAAAAGCTAAAAAAAAGTCAAGAGTACTTAATCTTGAGTTTATTGACACCCCAATGTCAGTACAAACCTTCGTAACAATGCAGTGTAATCAAACTAGTGCTTAAGCCCCCCAAAATGAGTTTGAACAAAATCGAAGACCATTTTATTTTGACAAAGGAAAATCTAGCTCCAGGCCTTCATACCGCCAAAGATGCAAGCCCAAACCAAAATCATGTGAAGAGGAAAAATACTGAAATCCATCTCAAGCCCTTTTAGTGTATTTGGCTTGTGCATGACAAGCCGTTCATACATTATTTCCAATCGAAATGAGAAGTCACTTGAACTATAGGAAAATTTATTAGTGAATTTTCCCCTTTTCAATGGAGAAATAGTGGTTTGTGCAAGGCCCCGCCATATTTTGCAAAGCTCAAATGTTGACTGTTGTTGTATAAAGAGAACCCAATTTATATAGTGCTTAGACCGGTCTTCTAATTCAATCTTGGATTAGAAGGTCAGTCCTATTATCTCAAATTGAATTTAAGTGTGTGATTAATTGCAGTATCGAAAGTATGAAGACTTCTTAAAGATTATATATTATACAAGGAAATGTTAAAAGAAGCCCGAAAAAAAGATCAAGCGCTTTCGTAACCCTTTGGTGTTACGCTGTCATAAAGTGGAAACGATAACAAAGGTGAAATTTTTCCTGTCGAACATTCTATAAAAGAGCTTTCAGATTCCCCCTGAAAAATCAGCTTATGTGTTTAAGCCCTCTCCAAATCATTACAGACAGTTAGCTTTCGAATTAATTTCAAATCAATGCAAAAAAAGCTTGTCATAATTCTCAAGCCTTGTCTTCGCTGAAAAAATAATTTTAAATCGGACTTATGTCCACCTCAAGTTATGTCCACCTCGATTATTTTCGTTTTCGCATTGTTTAAATATAAACAAAACTGTCCGACTTTGTGTCGCGTGTGTCCAGGTTCCGCAAAAACTCATTGTAAAGCAGAAAACTCATTTACGTTGTTTGAAACACAGTGGCACCGTGTACAACGAGAGTAATTCGCCAGTAGAGTGCGCTCGTATGTGGAGCGTTCGTTGTACGAGGTACCATCTCCCATAATATTGTGTAAAAATCGCTTTCATATAATACGTTCTGGATACCTAGTCCAATGTTTAAAAAAAATTTCAAAGGCGCGGAAAAATCAGAGTAATTAAAAATAATGTAAATTCAGTATGAATTCATGTAATTTTTATTTAATTACCATTGAAGACCATTTCCAGTGGAAGAGATCATTGTCCTTGTCCTTGCGAATCTCCCTTCGTAAATGACCAGCTTTCCAGCGAATTATTGCCTAGTCTTTTGGAGCTCCTTTAATTTTTTTCTAAGCGACGTAAGCCAAAAGCCACTTCTCCGTTTGGCGACTGTTGTTTTCTAGAACAATGAATACGCTCTTGATGCTCTTTCGAAGCCTACGCTTTCAGGATTAACTCTTACTGGCCAAAGTAGTTCCATCGTGACTTGTACAATTGTTGAGTTGTTAACAACAAATTGTTCGAGTAATATTTTTTCCTATCGAACAGAGTAAAGTCAAACAAATGAATAAAAACTTGTTCCGCAATTTTTGTTCATTAGCCCCTCTGTCTGGTCCGCCTGATTTTCTTTTTCGTCGGTAAGAGCCCTGCTCTGCTCTTCCGTTTGTCAAACTTCTCGAGTTCCTTTCTGCCGTTCTTTGCACGAACCCCTGTTTTGGTCCGCGCTCGCGTTCGTTATGTGGGGCATCAGTATACTCGCAATAGGAGATTTTTTTGTGTACTGTGTAGTTATTGTCTTACCATTTACCGAAGACCAGATAAAAGTTAAGTTCAAAATTTGTATGATTTTTTCTCTCACAGCCGCCGATTCTGATGCACAAACCCGAGCACAACTACTTGGACGAACTCAGCCCATCCGTTAAAGCATCCGAGTTGGCAGACGGAGAGGATCCTCTGGAACATCCCTTAGCGAATCTGACCGACCAGGGCGAGTTTCCTTACCAAACCCGCAAGCGTAAACGCCAGCTACGCATTCGTCTCAAGCTCTATGAATTCTACCACGCCCCCATCACCAAATTCTGGACCCACTCCATCGCCTACATCGTCTTTCTCGCCATTTACACTTATACGGTCTTGGTCCGCATGTCCACCCACCCACCTTGGAACGAGTATTATGTCTACGCCTTCATTATGACCCTTGGCTTGGAAAACGTCCGTGAAATCGTCTTCTCTCAACCTGTGTCTGTCAGCAAGAAGCTTGCCGTATGGGCCACCGATCTCTGGAACGTGTGCGATGCCGTTGCCGTGGGGGAATTCTTCATTGGACTCGCCCTACGCTTTGATCCTACGACGCAGCCGACGGGTCGCGTGTTCTTCTGTGTGAATATCGTCTATTGGTACGTCCGCATTCTGAAAATCTTGAGCGTCAGCAAGTTCCTCGGACCCTTCGTCACCATGATGGGCAAAATGGTCAAAAATATGCTGTACTTCGTCACGCTGCTGGGCGTCATCATTATGGCCTACGGCGTTTTCCGGCAATCCTTGCTCTTCCCCAACGAAGACCCGTCGTGGTACTTGGTGCGAAATATTTTCTTCCAACCCTATTTCATGATCTACGGCGAGTTGTTTGCGGATGATATCGATCCTCCCTGCGGCGACGGTACCGGTTTGGAATGCGTACCTGGTCGTTTTCTCAATCCATTGGTCATGTGCATGTTTTTACTGATAGCCAACATCCTGCTGCTCAATTTGCTCATTGCGGTCTTTAATTCCATTTTTCTGAAAACCAACGTCATTTCGCACTTGATTTGGAAATACCAGCGCTTCTCGGTCGTCATGGAATACGAGCAAAAACCCACCCTGCCCCCGCCGTTTATTGTGTTTTCCCACATATTGCTGGTGATTGAGTATTGCCGCAGGAAGCTCAAAGGATTCCATGAGCACTACGACCATGGCTTAAAGCTGTTTTTGAATCCTTACGATCAAGAGAGGCTGTACGACTTTGAAGAGGAGTGCATGGAGGGCTTGGCTCGGGAGAAGGAAGCGAGGGTGTCACACTCTACCGAGGAGCGCGTGCGGCTGGTTCAGGAACGCGTAGAAAGCCACGCCAGTAAGTTGGACGACGTTTGGCAGAAAGAGACGAGCCAGACGGCGGCATTGCAAGCGTTGGATTATCGCATGGTGCGCTTGGAAGAAATAGCGGAGCAGACGATGCATTCGTTGACGGTGATCCATCGGGTCTTAAACACCCGTCCGTCCCTTTCGCGCAAGACGAGTAGGGATGAAAAAGAAAGTGTCGCGGAGAGACTGGAAATACTCGGAAGGCGGATTTCAAGGAATGCAAGAGAGGAACTCGAGGAAGATGTGATGGGCGAGGAATTGGAAGACGCGGTCTCTTCTACGGAATTTAGGAAGAATTTGCCGTCGTTTAAAGATAAAAGGGGCAGTTTTGCCATAGAAGAGGAATGGGGTGGTGAAGATGCGCTGGACAGCGTGAACGCGGCAACGACCCAACTACTGATGGTTGAAGATTTGGTGCTCTTGCAGCGGAAATCGTCCAGGAGCCAGCCGCGGAAACGGAGCAGCGAAACGTCTGCAGATGGCGAAGCTGTCGGAGCAGAAGATAGCGACTCACTGGAACAAAAACAGGGTTCTAGCCATTCGATTGAAAGTATCGCCGATCAAAGTGAGCCTTGTTACTTGAAATTGGAAGAGTAGTTATATTCTTTTAAATTTAAGGGTACGGTGCACCTAACCGTTTAATAGGGCAGTCACATGTTAAACGGCGCCAGCGATTTCGCCCAAATTGCTCCGTATTTCATTAAGCAATCTCGTCAGTAAAGTTTTGCATCATAACAGCTAGTGCATCTCGTTGAGTTCTTTTTGAAAAAGTTATTGGTAAATTTATAAAATGTGAATCAATGTTTTTGTTTTGTTGAAAAGCAACTGTAGACATTCGATCTTGAGGTTCACTAGAGCGACTTAAAGTATTCATTTAACCAAAACGGAATTCAAATCCGAAATTTAGTTTCTAGTTGTCACCTAGATAATTTCAGAAAACTTTAAAGGGGGGTACATCCAAAACTAACTGACGGATTTGAATTCCGTTTTCGCCAATAAACTAGTTAAACGGTACTTTAGTGTACCTTGTGGCCGTATATTTGAAAATGCTTTTCCCCAGAAAAGTTTATATTTCATTCGCTTTGTAAAAATTGACTAGGAATTTTATAAAGAAAAAACTCGACGATGAACACTAGTTGTTGTGATCCAAAACTTTAGTGTTGAGATTGTTTAATAAAATCCTGAGCAATTTAGGTGAAATCGCCGGCGTCGTTTAGCACGCGATTGCCCTATACCACGGTTAGGTTCACCGTACCCTTAACGAATACGTAATAACTAGTATACGCGTATAGAAGACTCGTATATAGAGACATCTCACTATAGCGAACCCCTGTGAATGGTTAAGTTTGTGGACCTCCTTCATAATAGCCAGCATCTATATTGATCTTTTCTTTCCATAGTTCCAGCCATCACAATTGATCGAGCTGATACACTACGAGCTAGTGATCCTCGTGCAGTGGTGCGATTCCAGGTCGGAAAACCGCGCGGGGAATGGGAAGGGGTTCGGAAACGCAACTGGTCGGGGAATGTGGGTAAATCCGATGACATATGGGCCACGCGCATGTCTGGCAGTTTCGCTGCTCTACCATCCTCACCAGAGGCCGGTACCACGAAGCCACACCTCTCTCATTTGAAGTCTTGTCCGGAATCGTATTGCGAAACCTGTCCAGTTGCTGTAGGCGCGCACGCTGTATTGCCTCTCTCTCCAGCGCTCTTTCACCACTCCCTGGGTGGAGCCAAAAGCTTACAGCCCCTAGAGCGCCACATGAGCTTAGCGTCGGACTTTGACGAATGTCTAAATCTATATCGACACCGAAAAACTTCGGTTGGCGTCCCGCCCACTCCCGCCCCTGCTACGGTAGTTGAGCGCCAGGGCGTGGAAGAAGAAGCGCGTCATTTGCGGCAAGTTGAGGGCCAGGATTACAAACTCATGGAGAACGTTATTCGACGGCGGCTGCATCGCGACTCGGAAAACTTGGAAGCTTCATTGGAAGATGTTTGCAACGCTTCTATCCACGATCCCGATTCTTTGCTGGACTCTTCACTAGATGTCATCCACGCAGCCCAGTTCCTGAGAAGGACGGGCGCAAATTTGATCCCGAGGTCTGGGGCCCTAGAACGGAGATCCGCCTCTTGGAATAGTCTAACCCAAGCCTCGTATTTGCCGGTGATTCCCTCACCCTTGACGCTGACACCTTCAGCATCCTTACCTCAAATCATAAATGAAGATTCTGCGGAAGGTGCCCGACTCCCTGAGCAAGTCGTATCCTCCTTCGCCTCTGGCTTCCAAAACGGAAGAGCGTCGCCCCATTCTGTTAGACTAGTTGTAGGTGCCGATACGTCAGACGAGGAACTTTCGGGCGCAGAAACTTAGATTTTTTTATATGTGATAGTATGGAAGAGATATCTCGATTGTTAGTTTTATTTATAGGGAGAGTAATAGATTAAATATACAAAAGTATTTGGTCCATCGGAGTGCCACTCCTTACGAAAATAAAAAAAATCCGGTGCTTTCGTCCCGCCCACCACTTTATTGCCTGTGATGTTAAGAGAAGCAGTAGTTGAATCACGATAACCTGAAGGTTACAAATGAATTAGTGTTTGTCAAATTGGGTAAATATTGAAACTTTGTAGGAATCATGGAAATGTTGAAAGACATATTTTTTGTTTGTGGCTTAATGCAACCAAAATTATTACCAAAGGTAGAAGGTAACGGGAAGAATGATACTAGTGCCAATGTGAATTATTGGTTAGAAGGTGGCTAGAAAGAATGAAAATATTGTCCCGAATGCGAGAGAAGAAAAATAAGCAGCCATTTTTAGTTCAAGTTCACGTTCTTTTATTGTCTACGTTTTCTCAGTTTTGTCATATGGGTTTTTACAATTCTGGTGCGTTACTTTGTCGTAGCTCCAAACTTTTATGTGCTTTTGGTGATTTGCAGTGTTTTTTGTAGTTTGAGATGTGGGAGGCGACGTTTTCAGTCTTTCCAGTCGGCAGAAAGTCAACTGTTTGTTCTGAATCATTTTTTTTAACAACCAACATCGAATTCCTCTAAAGAACTTCCAGAAAGCTAAGCCGTCCGAAGTGTTAGTAAATCGATACAATAAATCGATAGTTTTTGGCTCTCGTTTTTAAAAGTGAGCTACCTTTTGTAAATGTCATGTGTGTGAATGCACGGAAGTTTCAACAATGCTCATCAAGTGTCTTTATACAATAACGACTCTTGTTTTAATTTTTCAGTTGGCTATGAGTTCTTAAACAGACATATATACAATGCGTCGAAATATAAAATATCACGGTAACGGCGAAGCAGAATCCATCCGTGGGTACACAGACATTGCCATATCCCGGAAAGTATACGGAAAGTCTTTAATATTATTTTCGTCGAATTCTGCGTATTTAAGAAAGTTTTGAAAATCCCGACGATGATTCACTGTTAAGTGAATGGTGTCTTGTTCCCGCCATCGGGGCCAGTTGGTCTGGTATAACTGAAAGATGAGTTGGAACCAATTGGCTGCAAACTTGTCATACACGACATGGACCAGCTCCGGTTCTTTCCATATGACTTCGTAGGAAGGTTTCTCACTGGCATTGTAAATCCAGTGCCGCCCCTGGTAATCTTTATAGCACTCTAACCACTTGCGTAAAAACCGCGCATCCCGGTGCGCGAAAAGAACTTGCGTACCCAAGTACTTGGCCTCCCAGCCCAGGACCATCTCATACCGCCGGTACTTTTGCAAATTCTGCACCACGTACACATCGTTGTCCAAGTAAATTCCTCCGTACTTCATAAGAATTTTAATTCGCGTGACATCCGAAGCGTGCCAAAAGTGGTAGTTTTGGGAAAACGGCTTGCCAAAAATAGTCCGGGGTAACGTTACGGGTAGGATCTGGATTCGTTTAAACAAGTCGGGCGTTTCTTTCAGTTTTTCCCAATAGTAACCGCCCAGTTCGCGCGTGTTGGTGTGAATATAAAAAGCGTCGGGGTTGATGTTGTAGTACGCGGTTTTGATACACACTACGTCCGTGAAAGACAAATTGGGCGAGTTGAAACGAATGTAGTGGACGATGTTGGGCACCAGGTAATCGCCCGTAGTTCGGGGCTGTCGATTGTCGAAGCCTGTGAAATTCCGCGCCCCTGACCGGGGCAACAAATGAAACTCGTCACTCGCCCACTCATTTGACACTTGTCTGGATTCCGGTAGAGGCACTGTTAACCCGTAATCGTAGTACACGTACACTCCTGTCAGGCTAATGAACAGTAAAGTACTTCCTAATAGCTTCTTGCAGCGTTTGACAGAGTAGCAGTTTTTACAGCTCCGGGGCTGCATGGTTACGGAGAGACCGTGGAGCCGGTTTCCGGTTCCAAATTTGTCGCTTTCCTCCACACGATTGCAGGTAAGCTTTATGTGAGTGAACTAGAGCATCCAAACTTAGCGAACGCTGTTTGGGACCCATGCAAGAGAACTGATAGCGAAAACCCCCTGCTCCCTCTTATCTTCGTTCGATGTGTCAGCTTAAGGGTCCGTTCCTGATTACGTCGACATGTAAACTGTACGAACGTAGGAAACCTGCCTGACGGGAAATAAGAGGGGGGCTACTTGGGAGGTCCGTGGTGAGGAGGTAGGGTTGGCACGAACGTTTGGTATTTGAACGTACGAGACTGTCTGAAGTACGTAATGACGTATATTTGGGACATTTTGTGTATCTTTTAGGTAAGCCAAACGGAACAAGGAAATTTGTTTAAGGAATGCTGGTGGTCCACGAGTGAAAACTGCACTATTGGTTGAGAGTTTCTGGGGTGTTGGGGAGAATTTTGAAGAATTCATGTTATTTTTAAGACGCCAATTCCTTTTTTTCGTTTTTTTATTATTTTACTAATTTTTTTTTTAGAAAGCGCAATTTAGACATGCCTGTACCTATTGAGACAATTTAGAATTGTACCTTTCCTCCTACCCAAACAAACCACTGAACACTTGTTAGCTTTACGGGAGTTGCTCACGTCTCGACACTAAACTTTATCGACTTTCTGTACAAATGTAAGACCGCATGTAGCGCGTGCCTAGACCGTTACGAAATGCTAGGGTTATTTATTATTAAAAAGGTGAAGGAGCTATTGTGGGTTTTTGAGGTATTACGTTGTTAGGTGAAAAACAACAGGGGGTGACTGTTTTAGGGAGAAACTGTATGTATTTTCCTGGCAGGGAAAGAAAAAAAGTCAGGAATGGGTGGGGGTGTTGCTGTTGATGTAGAAGTGTTATAATATACATCTAAGGCCATTTCCCGCCAAGTATGAGGATAGCTATGGATATTAGCTTCGGTAAATACATTATGTTGAAAATAATTCTCCCAGTCGGGGCGGTGATTATAAAGAATGTGAATGGCTTCAACGTTCCTCCACCCTGGCCATGTGTCCCGGTATAACTGAAAGGCTACTTCTTGCCACTTGGCGTGGAAGACGTCATAGGCGATATGCACATACTCTGGATGGATAGGTAGGATATCCCTGGTAGGTACAATGCAGGTATTCCATACCCAGCCTTCAGGCTTGTATTTTCGGTACCCATTGAGCCAGTCCCTGAGGAAACGGGCGTTTTTGTGAGCTATAAGAATCTGTGGCGCGAAGTACACGTTTTCCCAGCCAAAAACCATTTCATAGCGCCGATACTTGTGCAGGTTCTTGACGACGTACACGTCATTGTCTAGGAAAATCCCGCCGTATTTGATGAGCGTTTTGATGCGCGCGACATCTGACGCGTGCCAAAGGTGCCAGTCGCGGGATAATGGCTGCCCGAACACGGTCCGTTGGGGTGTGATGGGCAAAATCTTGATCCTCTTCATCAAGTCGGGAATTTCTTTGAGTTTTTCCCAGTAGTACCCGCCGAATTCAGAATGAGTGCTGTGGATGTAGAAGTAATCTGGTTTGATTTGGTAGTACGCCGATTTGAAGCACACCACTTCCACGAAGGTAAAGTTGGGCGAGTTGAAACGAATGTAGTGAACTATATTAGGCACAATGTACTCGTCAAAACCAGGTCCACGGTTGTCGAAATCGTTAAAAGTCCGGGCATCCTCGGGTATTAAGGTGGATTTCACGTCGTCCAAGTACTCTTCCTGTACTTGGGTTGTCGAACTTAGACACAAGGTTTGACGCATTCTGTACTGGTGACGAAGTTCGTATGCGCCCCTGTAAACACCAATAATTGCGAAACACCACAGCATGAGCCATAAGAATTTTACAAGTTTGGTCTTCGAAATGAACCGATATGCTGTTGTCACCCGTATGCACGCCATGTGATCCAATTAGGGCTTCTTCGATCAACAGTTCTGAGAACCAGGCAGCTGTCTTGCACTTATACCAGTAATAAACGAAGATAACGTTGCTATACAAGTGTGCAAGTTTTGTGCGCCCAATGTGTACCTATCTAGCGAGTGATTTTTAGGAAAGTCTTGTGCAGGGACATCTTCTTTATCTGCGTTCATCAGATAATTCCATGGAACAATCTCTAATCATCACAGATAGGAGAATGGTGAAGCTGTATTAACGTATGTTCCTTAAAAGTTTGTCCTCCCTCTTCCTTTGGTGAAGGTAGCTATATGTAGATGACAAATTATTCTAGTTATAGCTCTACGGTGCAAAAAATGACATGCACAAATTACTTCCGGCACTTGTTGATATGAGCTGGCTGGTTGTAAACGTGTACCATATCCTCGCAATTAAGGTACAGAGGAAGAACGTCAGATCTTCGCAGTTGGTCGACACAGGTGTACGTGATTCATCGTTGTCAGTTTTACCAAGATTTGATACATATTTCTTAGACGTTCCAGTTGACAGGAGAGGAGTCCTTTTAAATGCAAAGTGCTACAAATCTGCCTTGAAAAGAACTTTGGGTTACTAACGAACTATATGTATCCTTTGTTCACTGTGCCAGGATGCAGAGCAACGATTAGTCACTACCAACTGGGAATTATCACAAATGGTAGGTGTTGGGACTTCGAAATTCTTTCTCAGACGACGGGACAGCTCCAAAGTCGTTGTGTTGAAGTTTTTTTTTGTTTTTCAGCTTCACTTTCATTCAGGTCTGATAAGCGACCCGATAAGTTTGGCAATTCCTTAGAAACCTTCGAGATAATCAGGGCAGTCAGGAAATCTTTTGACTTACGAGAGCTTTTCACAAGTATTGTAAGTGGGGTGCCGTGATACGATCCGACTAAAAAATTACTTAAATTTGAATTAGAAAAATGTTCCCTTCTTTTTTATCAAGAAGACAAATTTGCGTTTCCCTTGTGCTAGTAGGCATGATTGCGCTTTTGAAAAGGATGTGGCCTCGTGTATGCCTTACCGCATTTCCTTCTACATTGGACGTTCCTATGGTGAACTTGTGTGCGGCTGTTATGTTAATCTCTTGTTCAATGAAGCAAATAACTGTAGAGAGTGTCGCAAACCTGGGTCTCTGAAAGGAATTGAGGTCATAATCAGGACCGTACCCAGGATTTTGGTTGGGGGGGGTATGAAAGTTTTTTTTTTTTTTGGGGGGGGGGTAGTAAGCAATTTTTTTGGACATTTGTTCATTCTCCTATGTTCACTATTATAAAAAAATCGGCGTGTGTGTGTGTTAACCCCCTACCCACCCTGGGTACGGGCCTGGTCATACTATGCATAATAGACCGCTTTTATGACCTCACTTCGAAAACATTCGAAAACGTAACAGCTTTATTGTTTCGCTTGAAAAGTGATTGGAATACTCGGAGTAGAGTGAAATGAGGAGCAAAAATAACTGTGCATACAGTCTAGTTCGTTTTACACCCAGGAAGAAAATCATTAAAACGTCATTTATAACTGTAACTTGAGTTGTTATCATATGAAACGTTTCAACTGCCATTATTACGAGCACTAAAGCGAGTTGCATTAGGTGGGGTAGTGCATCGAATTATTTAACGATAAGAGTATCATTAGTTTTCACGTTCTAGTACGAGAAATAAACGAGTACGTCATAAACGCTTGTTATCCTCACAAGTATAATACCTCTGTTTTCCTTGCAAGAAAAATAAGCGATCATTTCAATTTTGTAACTGCCATCACTTTTCTACTGATTTCTATGGAATGTTATGAGTAGAGTGTATAACAATACGCAATCTCGCGTAATTGCCTCGCCGTTGCGCTGATTATTCTTTGAGCATTGTATTGAGTGTTCTGTCAGGGGACGTTTACATCACAAGAGGAAATGAAGAGGATTTCACGGGAGGAGCCGTGGCTGTTGAAATGGAAGTATTGTAATAGACGTCTAGAGCCATTTCTCTCCATGTGTGCGGATAGCTTTGTATGTTGGTCTCCGTGAATACATTTTGTCGTAAAAAGTTTTCCCAGTCAGGACGATGATTATAGAGAAGATGAATGGCTTCGACGTTGCGCCATCCGGGCCAGTACTGTCGGTATAATTGGAAGGCTACTTCTTGCCACTTAGCATGGAAAACGTCATAAGCAATGTGCACATATTCCGGATGGTACGGAAGAATGTCCCTGGTAGGTTTAATACACGTATTCCATACCCAGCCTTGTGGCTTGTACTCTCGGTAACCTTTGAGCCACTCTCTGAGAAAACGGGCGTCCTTGTGAGCTATAAGAACCTGCGGCGCGAAGTACACGTTTTCCCAGCCAAAAACCAACTCGTAGCGCCGGTACTTATGCAAATTTTTCACGACGTACACATCATTGTCTAGGAAAATCCCGCCGTATTTGATGAGCGTCTTGATGCGCGCGACATCTGACGCATGCCAAAGGTGCCAGTCGCGTGAGAACGGCTGGCCAAACACGCTAATTTGGGGTTTGATGGGCAGGATCTTAATTCTTTTCATCAGATCTGGAATCTCTTTAAGTTTATTCCAGTAGTACCCACCAAATTCGGTATGGGTACTGTGGATGTAGAAATAATCTGGTTTGATCTGGTAATATGCTGATTTTAAGCACACCACGTCGATAAAAGTGAAGTTGGGAGAGTTGAAACGAATGTAGTGAACTATATTAGGCACGATGTACTCGTCGAAACCAGGTCCACGGTTGTCGAACCCTTCGAAATTTTTTGCACCAGGTGGCACTTGTGTAGTTTGCACATCGTCCCAGTACTCTTGCAAAACTTGCTCCGGTGCGTTCAATTGAAGGGTTTGCCGTGACCTGCTTAGAAACCGGAGTCCGTTCAGCCCCACGTAGCAGACAATGATAAGGAGGCACAACACAACTACCTTCAGTGTTTTCAGCCTTATAGGAGAAATAATTCCAAACGCCATTATTAGTATAATATTGAATAATATAAACGGAGATTATTTCACGAAATTGGTTTGCGTGTCGAGGGACTTTATCGGTGCTGCAGTCGTGCCATGCCAACACCAACTAAGCTTTGGAGGTCTATCCTTCTATTTAGCAATGGAGTTGATGGAAGTAGCTTGCGTACTAGACCACCTTTTGAGACACGTTACGCAATGGATAAGTAGCTTTTCTGTTCAAGGTGTTAAACAATACCATGGCTAAAACATATGAATTCTATAGAATATAACACAAGCACTGTGAAAAGCGTCTGAATACCTATTCCTGCATGCAAGGGAACCTTTTACACAAAAGCCTCAGGACTATCTAGCCCAAGCTATCTTATCCTAACCACGAGCCTGATAAAGAATAAGAAAATGTACCGTACTACATTGCAGTAAGAGAAGGGAGCGCCGTAACCAAAGAACGGATTTGTACCTTCTTGTTGACACGTGGCAAGTTGGTATTATGAATTATGCCTGTCTTTTTCTCAGACGCCAAATTGTTTATTGGTTTTCTCGTGATAAAAAGAAGACACACAGAAACAGGTGTTCGTAACCTTTCGTCGACTGCTCTTTTGAATTCATCAATAGAAGTGGCCTAAGAATGTGCCCTATATAACATTTCTTGAAATAACAGTAATATTCTCTATATTGCACGCTTTGTTCAGCAAACGTTTTTCATAAAGAATGAACGAACGTGTGGGGAGGCCGAAATTTACCACGAATAACAGACTATTGCTGAGCGAGCGAAACTCTCGGGTTACTGTCTTGGCCTATTCACCAAGACTAGGAGCATGACTTCCGTTGATCAATGAATGTGTTGACAAAAAGTCTGTCGCATCTTTCAGTTGTTCAGTTAAGTAATAAATAACTAAAACAGTGTTCTCAAACCTGGGGGTCTCTCAAAGTAAGACAATAAGAAAAGACAAAATGAAAAGGACCGCTTACGGACAGCTTATTATTTCGCTGAGGTGTACTTGGGATAAATAGGTAAGGCCGAAACGATGAACATAAATGACAGTACACCCAGATTGGTTCACTTCATAGTCAGAAGGAAATAATTAATACGTTACTTATACCTGGAAAATTATGCTTCAAATGAAAAAAGTTGTATGCAATCGACAGATGGTCCAAAAATGTTCTACGATTGAAAAAGAAAGTGAATCGTATTGGAGTTTACATAATAAACGTTTATATTGCTGTCACTGGGTACAAAAATGTGTTGTACAAATGTGCGGGGAAGTGCTATAATTACCAAGCGATCTCGGTGTAAGTGCCATTCTAGTCCTTAGAAGAGAAACCAATTAAAAGTTATAAACGCTTCTCGTCCTCAAAACTGAAATAACTCGTTGCCTTGAAAGAGAAATATATGACGATTTTCAATTTTCTAACAGCCATACATTTTCTACTGATCTCGATTAACTGGTAGGAGACGAGAGTATAACAATGTATTGCACAATCTCATGTTATTGCCACATTGTTGTGCTGACTATTCTTAGAGGATTGTGTTGAGATGTCTAGCAGTGGACAATTATGTCACGAGAGAGTATCTGAAGAGGACTTCATGAGAAAAGCCGTGGCTGTTGAGATGGAAGTGTTATAATCTTCAAGAGCCATTTCTCTCAGTGTGTGCGGATAGCTTTGTATGTTGGCCTCTGTTAATAGATTATGTCGTAAAAAGTTTTCCCAATCAGGACGATGACTATAGAGAAGGTGAATGGCTTCGACGTTGCGCCATCCCAGCCAGTACTGTTGGTATAAGTGAAAGGACACTTCTAACCACTTAGCATGGCAAACGTCGTTAGAAATGTGTCCGGATGGTACAAGAGGATATCCCTGGCAGGTTTAATACATGTAGTCCATATCAAGCCTTCAGGCTTGTACTCTCGGTGCCCTTTCAGCCACTCTCTGAAAAAAAGGGGGCCCATGTGAGCTATAAGAACCTGTGGCGCGAAGTATACGTTTTTGACAACGTACACGTCATTGTCGAAGAGGATTCCACCGTATTGATGAGCGTCTTCATGCGTTGACATCTGACGCATGCCAAAGTGCCAGTCGCGTGAGAACGGCTCGGCAAACACGCTAATTTGAGGTTTAATGAACAGGGTCTGGATTATTTTTCAGATCCGACATCTCTTTAGGTTTATTCCAGTATAAATAGCCACCAAATTATGAATGGGTAGTGTTGATGTAAAATAATCTGGTTTTTTCTAGTAATACGCTGATTTCAAGCACTCTACTTTGAGAATATGGATTTCGGGGTGTTGAACCGAATGTAATTAACTAGATTAGGCACGATGTACTTGTCGAAACCAGGTCCACGGTTGTCGAACCCTTCATACGTTTTTACAAAAGGTGGTCCTAATGTGGTTTGCGCGTCGTCCCAGTACTCCTAAACTTGCTCAGGCGCGTTCGATTGAAGGGTTTGCCATGACGTGCATAGATTTTGGATTCTGTTCAATCCTTCCTAGCAGGTAACAATGAGAAGATATAGCACATCAACCTACGTAATTGTGCCCTTATTCAGTTCGCCGTCAATAAAACTGCCAGCAAAAAGCAAATGCTCACGCTGGTTTAAATTTAAAAAAAGATTTGGCACAAGAACCTTCGTTGTCTTCAGATTTATATGGGACATGATTCCAAATGCCATTATTACTATTAGTACCGAATATTTGAAAGGGAAATAATATCACAACATTCTTTTGCGTCTCGGGGGGACTTAATCGGCACAGTTGTCACAGCTTGCCGACACCGACTAAGCCATTTCAGAATTATCTTTATATTTAACGATGTGATTATTGAATAGCGTGTGTACTCTAGCTACTTTATATACACATTACCTAACGCACCAAATTACTTTCCGATCAAAGGTGTTACTTTGTTTAATAACGTCGCTGAGCTTGTACAGTACAGTACTGGGCAAAAAAAAACTATCTGGACAGGGGGTTCAAATGGCACTTTTGTTTCCTTTCCTTGCTAAACCAAGTCCTTGTGCCACGCCTCTGCTCACCCACTTTGGGGCCCCTTGTGCCACACTCTTTCACCTAGTCATAAGCGAATTCATAACCAAGAATAACCATGGAGAAATCGCAGAAACAAGATTAGTGAAATCTTTAATGAAACATTACACACCGGATCTTCTTTTCTCTTAATATATTAGTCGAAACAGCAAAAGACATCAGTTTTTGCTTATTCAAGGGCTAGAGCGAGTGATTGCGCTAAAGGAGAATTTAAAGGTCTATGGCTCCTCATTTAGATTTAAAATTAAGAGGAAAAATTCTAGGCCTGTATGAAGCGGGAATTTTCTTTTCCTTCAGAGGTTAGAAAGGCAGTCAGTGACATAATAAGTCAAGACACTCCTCAAAGGATTAGAAAGGAAGTGACGTAGGACACTAGGACAGCTTTCAGCAGTGAAAGGCCACGACTTATACCACTGTACCTTTATTCAGATAGTTTTTTTTTGCCCAGTACTGTACATCCTGTAGAATGTTACATAAGCACTTTGAAAGCGTTTCAGTGGCTCAGCAGCGGACAGTGGAAGCTCCTACGGTGATGTTATATATCAAAGTACTGGTTAAAAGTTCAGTTTCTCCATTTCCACACGTTTTTGTGTATATATTTTATTTTAAGAATCGTTGGGTTCTATATGAGTGCATTATTTTCAAAGTATAAATTGCACAAATTTCTTCTTAGGGTAGTGGCTGTTTTGCGTTACATTGCACTGCGTTTAAAGTGAGAACCTGATTTAGTTGGACAATATTAGAATGAATTATTTACATCACCTATAGAATGTTCCAAATCTATTTATGTACCTTGCACTGTTCGTCAGATGAAACACTTGTTAATTGGTTTTCCTACTTGTCACAGAAGGTGCACAATAACTGGGAACATTAACCTTTTTATTGGCCTGTGAGCGAAGACTAGGAATATGTAAGAAGGACAAAAAGACAGCTACGTATTCCACGTGAGGTTAACTTAAATAGAATTAAACCGAATTAAATATTGATTAACCCGAAACGAGGTGCAAAGATATGCACTGCCTGATCTTTCACACTTCTTTCTCTATTTGTGCGACATTTTAGAGTTCGGATCGCACACGAGGGTGAATACACTGTTTCCTTGGGTAATTTCTATGTAACTTACAGGAACGGACGTCACAAATAGCGAACGATTCGCAAACTTATGGTATCAAGCAACGGTGTCGTACAAAGTCGATAGACAATACGGTAAAATAGTTGGTGAAACATGACAAAAGGTGACAGAAATTAACTTAAGTTTAATTTCTTGGCCACTTTTCTGTCATTTCTTGTCGCTTCGTGTTCTCAGTCATAGTCAGGAATTCTGTCCTCCCGAGGCTTCCTTAGGCGTTTATCCGTAGGCGTCCGTATTACAACGTTTCTATAACTATTGTCTTGTAAATTACTTAGGTACACTTGAAAAATATTCACGCAAAGCTACCACTTTGTTAGCCGTAAGAGCATTGCCCACAGCGTGAACTTAGTTTCTACGACAAGGATTCCGGGACCGGAATTCTCAATATTAGCTTGGGTGTTAAAACGAATCTTTCTAATGCCTTAACTTTAATTTGCTGCCCAACTGCTCTTGCAATTCCGGTTGGTCTGAAAATATGTTATTTTTTCTAGATTTTAATTTTAGAATACACTGAAAATTCCGCTACTCATTGTCGTTCCCTTTGATGAATGTTGTGACATTTTTACTTCGATTAAAAGACCCCTTCAAGGGGTTGATCAATGGGACATTACTTTCAGCGCTTGCCAGCGTACGTCGTGTTTTCCAGTAATTTGAGGTTCTTTCTTTAAGGGCCAGGTCAGACACATTCATTGTACCCCTGTAGTTTGTAACTTATAGTACAGTTGCGACAGAATTCTCTTCACACCACATGGAAGGTCTGGCGTTTTTGCGTGACTTTACTGGAAAGCCAATAATTATGTCTAATATCGAATTATCATCAAGTATTTCCCACGGTGTTTCATATTCGACTTTCACCATGAGATATTGACCAAATTTCGCCACAAAAGGGTAGGGAGACCATCGGAAGAATTTGCTTTCAAGTATTGCAAAAAAATACAGGGAGGATCATTTCAGTTTTGCTGGAGACATTCCACGTTCAGTCGTATTGTTCCTCCAGCACTGAGTGCATAGATTATTTATGTCTGTAACATAAGGTTTGTTACCCTGCCAGGTTTAAGTAGAGAACAGATCAAAGTCCAAAATGAAAGTGCTATGGTTGCTAATAATTTTCTGCCCCTCTCCATTTTCTTGTGCGGATGAGAGTTTTTATGTTGTAAGCCATAGCTCTTATGCAAGCAATACGTACAACACTAATGGGTACTTGGCGATAAGAATTTTAGGTAAGAAAAGTATTTTCCAAACAATATTTTCAGGTTCAGAACTATAGGAAGCTGGGATGGAAGTACGCATCAATGCCGAAGAACTTGTCTCGACGATTCGAGCTGCAAAGCTTTTATAATGACGCTCATTAGGGGCACACTATCCCATGGCCTCTTCCACTGTGTCCTTCATTCACAAAATGCTTGCAATTGGAGCTCCATTCATCTCAAACCCTCTGTCTCGCTCTATCAGAATATATGGGAAAAGTTGAACGCAGAAGCATTTAAGCCTAAGCCTTGTATAGAAAATTGTGCGGTGCGTTTTAAAGGGAACTGTCAAGCCTGCCGAGGATTTACCAATTTGTTTGGCATCGATTGCGATATCGCGCCAAGGTTGTGTTCGGACTATCCTCCTATGGCGCCGGGAGGTAATTCTTTTCACGTGTAATTTTTTTTTAAGTTTTAGCCTAAATCTTCTTTTAGCGTGGCCGTTGCTTCCTTTGTGGCCTTGGGGTTTTTATGGGCGCAAAATCGTAGTCCATTGTGAAGAACAACAAACCGGCTTTTTGACAAATAACGGCAACACTGACGGTACTCGCAGCTTACGTGCCCTAGGCTGGGATGAATACCGGATTGCTACGACTGTCAACGATCTAAATAGATTAGGGGCGCAAATCGACTGGGAGCTCATCTCAATGTTAGTTGACCTGTCTAAGCAAAAGCTGTTAGTTATAAAGGGTTCTATAGGCTACGGCTTGGAAGTTCACGAGTTTAGTGGTTTTAGTATCAGTCCATACGGCGAGTTATCGTTGAACTCTCCACTAAGTAGTTCAAGACCTGCAGCGTTTCTCACTCCTATATTGAAAACACCTTTTGTTAAGGGCGGTAGTACTTGTGGTCCATTTTGGCAATTCCAAGCTAACGTTTCAGTGTGTACTCAACGTACGAACTTGTTGCTGTATACTAACCAAATGATACTGGATAATCAATATTCCCTTCTTCCATCTTCTGCCTCTTGTGTAACCATGACATTTATCTAGCTTTCTCGTACTATTGGGTCGTTCAGTAAGTCGTGTCGCTTTTCTAGTGAAAATTTGAAAATGAATTTCTCCTTACGTAACGAATTTTTTTTGAAAAAATTCATGGACTATTTTGTTCGACCACCTTAGCCCAATGATTGGGTATATCAAAGACTTCTTTATCTAAGAACATCTTTTCTCGAAGAAGACTTACTAAACTATCCAATAAAACCCTTCTTACACATGTTTGGACTTTTGCTGGAATTTTCAAAGGTTAGAATTCGCCCTCCGTTTTTAGCACTCACATTTGCACTTAAGAGGATTGGACGAACGCTTGTGAGGAGACGCTTGTGAGGAGTAACAAGTCAAGAGAATGGTCAAGCAATAAATGAAAAGTGTTCTATAAGCCGAAAAATTGAGTACTAATTTGAATAGGTTACTGTAGTTAATTATTCTGTTACGAAAACAGATAAAACGTTTAGAAGTCTTTTCCAATCGGACATTTTCCGCTAAGGTAGTAGAGTCAACTTAAGCGTGTGATAGTTAGGAGTTATAATTCGCTTACCTGTAATACATTGGATTCAGCCCCAATTCTACTTCTTGTAACTCAATGAAAAATACGTTTGTTTTATGTTAGAGCCGCTTATTTTTTAAACTCTTCGTCTGTGAATTTTGATGCCCACGTTGAGAAAGTAACAATGGTAATAAACTTAACGTTGACGTGAGTGAAGCAATAAGTTCACAAGGACTCTTTCCGTGTGTGTGGTCCTACTGCTACAAAGAGTCCTTACCAGGTGTGTATACGTGTAATCCGATAATCATGTATTTTCCGTTCCCTCTCCTATCGTCAGCCGGTTTTCGTGATGCTTTAGGACTTGAGTTGAGAAGGAGTAATTTGGAAGATAATTGTACCGATTAGAAAGACCGGGTTTCTTGCTTACAAGTGTTACTTGAATAACTTACTTTTCTTTGTTCGAAAATGAACTATAACGTCATCTTTATTTTTAGTTGACAAAGGTAAAAAAAAGTCTAATAGACGGCTACATCCTTATAAGACGCTTAAAATTACCCTTAAAGAAAACATGCGTGCTATTTGGGAAGTATTGTTGGAGTTGTCTTACTTCTAGATTTGTAAAAAAAGAATTCTCTTTGGTTGAAGAAGAATGTTTACATTTAACGTCCTTTAACACTATTTCTTATTTTCTATTAATAAATTGGCCTTTAACTATAAGTGAAATCCATAGATAACCTTGTTAAATCGCTTCGGTGTTTACATTGGTATTGTTGTTTACATATTTGGTATAGAAATTCTATTTATTTCTATAGTATAGTTTCTAAGCAATGCGTGTAATCTTGAACATAACTATTAAGTCAGACCATTTCTTCGAAATGAAGCAGCAAACTGAGAGCACTAGGGCGTTTTATCGCGGTTAAGGTCATATCCGGGACATGACGTCCTCCACAAGTAAAGTCTGTCTCTATCACCTTGGAAAGTTACTCACGCTCATTAGTCTTGAACGTGCAAACAATTTGTAAAATGCGTTTCTGGTACGTTATCTGCCTCCAGTGGCTGATTTTGCCCTCGTTTTGTGTCATCTTTGAACGCAATGCCTACAAAGGCATTAACGTGGCAATATCCGATCGCATTCCTGAAACTCCATTTCTCATCGAAAGCTTGAAAGTAAAAATCAGACATCTTATAACCTAGCAACATTTTAATTAAGGAAAGTACCACATTAAATATGAAAATTTATTGATCCACACAGAGTCTCTTCATCAAAGCGTCGAGGACCCTTTACAGTGCTACGGGACACCGCGCGTATGTGGGTGAAGTCAATATTACGGTACCGAGTCATTGGCAGTTACCTGGAGTCAAGGAAATCCTGAAAATGACAGACTCCCAATGGTTCGAATCGGCACCTATCAGAATCGATTATCCTCACCCAGGCTATGGGAATCAGCCGTATGTATTACAACCGTTCGGTTGTGGGGAGCCCGGAATTTATATTCATTACACGCCGGATTACATTTTACACCACTATGAAGAAAGATACGGACCCATAGGTTCGAATTTTTCACTTTTTATTCCAAATTAACTATTTTTGGGGAAATGGATAGCGAGCATTACGCCGTTGCATTGTTACCATTTTTTATGTTCAGCGTACACAATTATAAAAAATAAGAAGAATTTGGAACTGAAAGTACTGAGTGAGATTAGTGTTATTAAACACTTTCTATTTGTTGAAAGTAATTTTGGATGCTTTTAGAAAAGGTTTTCGTTCATGAATGGGCTCACTGGCGTTATGGAGTATTTGACGAATACGCAGACGGAAACCAGCGAAGTCCTTTATTCTACGTTGGAGAGGATAAAAAAGTAGCTGATTAAAGAAGCGCAACGAGTGCGATGTTTCGATTTATTTCTTCGCTCTTTCCTTTATAGATTCATCCTTCAAACTGTCCGAAAAACGTGAAAGGACGAATGATGCGTCCAAATGGCGAGACTTGTCAGCTAACTGCCCACGGACTTCCTTCTTCTGATTGTAATTTTTATCCGGACCCAGAAGCAAACACAGACTTAAAAGGATCGTTGATGAGTTTTCCGTTCCTTGACTCGGTAAGGAAAATATTAAAATCAAACACATTGGAGCAAAAGCGCTTATGACTAATAAGATCTGGAGCTTGGGTGGCGATTTCCACAAATAGGGAAAAGTGAGTCACAAAACTCTTGCGCTCGTAAAGTTCTGCCAAAACTTTTTGCTGTGTTGACTCCAAGATTTTTTCGAAGAATATCTTTGTAAATTTGTCAAACTGGACTTAAAATGTTCGAGCTTAACATTCCAAAATGTCTCCACGTTACTACACCTCAACATATTTCAGAATATTTTTTGGGTATAAAATCCTCGACATTCGGAAGTGCCGTTTTAGAGTTATTGTCCTCAAAGTCCTCGACGTGAATTTCATTCTGAGGAGAATAACTTCACAACGATCGATTTATGAGTGTGATGAAATTGAGGCATTTTGTCTTTATTTGCATTCATCAAAAATAAAAATAACCCAGTATTACACAAATTAATCAAGCAATTTTCGATAAAAACTCGAAGATGTAACAATTACAAGTTTAACTAACCTTTACTAGCACGAGAGTTATGTACACTTATGTTCCTGTGAAAACGAAATCGTCCACAGAAATGTCCCATGTTGGAGCTTGAGCTCCACCGTGGCATTAACAAAAGAGAACACTAGAGGTTTTTTGTTTAATTCTAAATAATGTAAAATATTGCAATATTTTACACATTTAATAAAGCCAGTTTATCGACCATACTTAACTTTGAAAAGTTGCAATAAATCTAAATAGGAAAGTAAGTTTATTCGATGAAACGCTGGAATTTCACATTAGGAGCGACTTATGGATTCAGAATTTAATTTGCTGAAACGCGGGCATCTCACGCGAGGAGTGAATTATGGATTCAGAATTTAATTTGCTGAACGAAAACTTGACAAGCTACGCTTGATAGGTGAACGCCTTTTGTAACGAAACCGAAGGTGAGCAAGCCGAACACAGCTTTTTGGCCCCTACGCGTCATAACATAATGTGTGCAGGGCGTTCTGTCTGGAATGTTATTATGTCCCATAGGGATTTCGTCAACGTGTAAGTAGAAGGAATGCCACAGATATTTGTTCCATCAAAATCCCCTGATATTCCTTTTCAGGACAAAGTACGAAATTGAAGACACAACACCCGTTTTTAACATCTTTCGGTACCATATTCTCGAACGTCGCAACCTTATAGTATTACTAGATGTTTCCGCACACATGGCTGGTCCTAAATTTACTTCGGTTATCAACTCTTTAACAAGGCAAGCTGTCTGTTTAGATTCAAACGTTCAATTGACATCCTATGAAACACTATTCGACTTGAATCCCAAAGCACATTTCAGGCTACATGTGCAGAGGCAGTAATGTTGTTTTGTAGGCTAGTAAAAGTGTGGCTCCCTGATGGTCAACAATTCGGACTTCTTCGGTTCTGTAAGCAGTTTGGCCCTAACAATGATAGTCAACCGTTCCGTTACAACTACACGCAAATTGTTACTAATATTACGGAAATTCGGAGCGGATTGCGGGACAGTCTAGCACGCGATTTTCCGACCAAGCACACAGGAGGAAAAACAACACTTGGCGAAGGGTTCATGGACGCACTGAAAGTTTGTAACTTTTTTAAAAAAATCATAACAATAGAAAAATCTACTAGTCAACCATGAATCATCGATGAGATAAAATCTGTAAAATAAATAATGACTTTTTGGTTTTATTTTGTGAACCTTGCAGTCCATTTGTGCATTTATTTTGATATAGTTCGTGAATGATTCAGGCCTTCGTACCGAAGAGACGGACTTTTTGCTGATTACGGATAGTAAAACTTCAGAAGGACGACGGGTATCAGACATTAATCTCTACGTAAAGGACTCTGGAGTCCGGGTTCATAGTATCGGCTTGGGTGGGAATGTAACTCGTTCTTTACCCAAACTGGTAAGAAAATTAATTTTCGCTTATAGTATGATTAATCTATCAGAACATAGGTTAACGTCTTTATTCTTATTCAACGAAAAACTTTCCCTGAGTAGCGTCACTTCCTTCGTCTTTCAATTTAATCTAGCAAGACGCTATGCATTTAGTTAATTCGGAATCTTTGAGTTTAGTGCCGAGATACTGGAGGAACGTATTACCACGTATTGGAGAAAAACGATACTCTGATCACTCCCCACGACTTGGAAGTGGCGTTTATAGATATTGCGTGGCTTGGAATGAAAAATCGTCCTCAAGTATGATTGTGGAAACCGGCTATGGAAAAATGTTAAACTAATTTCAATATTTTGCGTTTGCGTTCTAGCTCCGAGGGCACACTGAGCCTGTCAGAGCGGGTGATGACAAGTCACCGGGCCTTGCCAAAGGACATTTCTACATAGACTCGGCCAATAATGTTAACCTTACGGTTTATTTTATCGATTTGAATCCAGAACGAAAGTAAACGATACAAAAAAGAAAACTGCACATGACAGAATTTTTTCTTGCATTCCGTACAGGTTTAATTTTAACGTCCTCTTGCAATCCAAGACGTATTTCAATACTAGCGTTACCCTTAAGACACCTTTAGGATTTGATTTTCCGTACGCTGAGGTAAGAGCCAGTTCACTAAGGAATTACCACAACATCAATAAGAATTAGAAATTAAATCTGGATAGTTTATTCGAACAATTCCCTATTTTCATAGATCGGTCGATGGGATTACACCATTGTAAATAATGGAGATACTCCGGCTGACTTTGCTGTAGTAACCAAAGGCTATTCATTGCTACCAGATTCCAACCAACTCAAGTAATAAATAGTAATTACAGTGACACCTAAAATTTATGTTCTGGCACATTTCTTATTTAAATTTTCCGAGTCACTACGTCATTGTTTGCAAACACTTCTGTCATCTTTGAAGCACTATATTTTACTTTATCACGTTGACAAGCATGGAAGCTAATCTCTGCGACCGTTTTACAGAGTCCAAGAATTTCGTCCGTTGAGCGTTGTCAATTATACTGTATCCCGGACGGCGTCGTTGGTCTACGCCGCAGTCACTATGGGAAATACCAGGCCCGTTCTAAGGGCTCAGGTATCTGTCAAATGGTGCACTCCTGAAGGCGAGTGCGAAGCCAAGACTTTAAATGACGATGGACATGGTAAATATACCTGATATGTTAAAATTTTGCTGGGGTTTTTCATCAGTGTACCTCAATATTGGTTGAATTTCTTATTATTATTCTCGCTGTCACACTGAAGTCCTTGATGCTTTCTTTTTTTTTGCGTTTAATTTACGTAAACTAATGTGTTACTTTTATAGGAAGTGACAATCGTGCATGGGATGGAATCTACTCCGGATCCTTCGCAGGATTTACTAATAACGGCACTTACAGCACAATGCTGAGCGTTGAGACTACCAATCAGAGCTTTACTATTAATCCCCAACGTAAAAATAAATAAAAATAATGTCACTAATCCTGACACGAATTAAATAGCTAGTGTTTATTTGTCTCTATTGTTCCTTTCTATTTGTGATCGCTAGGTACCTTAAAAGTTTCTTCAAATAACTCTGGCTCGTTGTCTGGCGCCCCAGAACGTAAAGACCTACCTGTAGACGTGCTGTCTTCTAACTTATTTCCCCCGTTTTCTTCTTTCGAACCGACCATGTTTCGTACAAGCAACAGCAACGACAGTTCGACCGTTCTGGATGAAAACGAGAATAGTTTGATTTTGCCCTGGCCGAATGTAGTTCCAGTTCAAGTTGAACCCATGGTTCGAATGACTGCGAGCACAGCCTTCCATGTTATGAACTTTCAACCTCAGATCGATGTCATACCACCTTCGACTGTCCGTGACCTTTTCGTTACCGATATTGAATTATTCCCTCACCGGCTCCAGTACCTTGTTATTGGCTTGCAGTGGACTGCAGCTGGCGACGATTGGGATTTAGGCACAGGTAACTGAAAATAAAGGAATATATTGAATACATTTCGTAGTGTGAAGCACTTCTGTCTAAAAACGAAGTTAAATGCGCGTAATTAATAAGGCTTGGACAAAAACCGCTTAATTGAATGAAAGTTAAATGAAGCACATTAAATTTCACTTAATGCAATGTTGTTGTTTTTTTATTGTAGCTCAGAATCTAGAAATCCGTTGTGGAACTAATCCGAGACTCTACGCGGCTACCAGTGGAAGTTTTACAATCACAGAAGAGCACTTGTCATTTGGCAGTCTAAAACCTCTACCAGCCGGAAGTTTGCATCGAGTCAAACTAATGATTCAGGTTGCACTTATTCTTACTTTTTTGTTGATTTTTTTATTTGTGAGGTGGGACGCAATTGTGTTCCATAGTCAACTTCGGGTTAAGACCAAATGATAATCGACTAAAGTTCAATTCTATTTCTCACAATTGTCGTACTTTGTTTTTTCTCGTGTTCAATGTTTTACAATAATTATTTCTGCTCTCTCGCAAGTGCTAGTACACAACGCGAACTGGACAGCGAAATGTCATCTAATCAGAAAATCCAACAATTCAAAACTTAATGCAATTGAGAATCAGCAATATTTTCGTGTACAAATTTGCTTGTTAACACTCACTGCAAATTTTAATTTTTCGTTTCTTATTCTGTTGATTCGTGGCACTTTAAGGTGTTGGATCTTCTAGATTAAATATTTTTTCTCATTTTAGATGCAAAGCCACGAAGATGAAGCCGAATTACTTTTCTTCGCTTTAAGAACATTTGACAAGGCCGGAAATGGAGCCGAACCGTCTAATATCGCTACAGCGTACTTACCTCAAGTTGAAGTACGTGAAGCATTTTTATATTACATTTTTACCTTAAGCCTGTTTTGAATGGCTTTGTACATTGTAAGAGTAAGAACTTAATACTGGAAATAGTATCCGACTAGAATATATTAATTTAAATATTCTCTTTTTGTTGCGTTCTGCATTTAACCCATCAAAATAAAGGCTTTGTAAAATTTATAAAAATTGCAAAGAAGTGTAATAATCCTTCTTGCCTTCCAGATCTACGCTTCTGGTCCTTTCGTTAACCTGGGAGCGTACGCTTTGGGTGCCATTTTAGGTTTCATATTCCTCATAGTGTTTTTGGTCATTGTTCTCAAAGTTATTCAATGCCAACGAACGAGTCAGGTAATTATGCACGTTTATTGTATTAAATGGATTCATCTTTCCACATGGTTGATGTTAACAGGCTAGGAACGGAGATTTTTCGGACAGTAGTTACGCGCAAAGTCGGTCCAGACCGACCTCTCATGTGGGCGGATCTCGTCCATCGTCCTATCACAGTCATTTGAAGCCAAACCGTGGCCCCCGTGGCGGTCAATCTCCAAGTTACCCTAGCCAGCGGTCCAGTACTTCACAGGCTGGCGTAAGTCACCACATGGAGGAAGCCGTCGGCGCCCTCATTTCTGAGCTGAAGGAGCAAACTGGTTATAATGCCAAAGAAAACAGTGCATTCTGTGCATCTCGCCAAAGCTTAGCTATGCAAACCTTACCCAGGAAACAAGCCAAATCGTAAAAGAAAAAAAATGATTCCTACATTTTCCTCGTACTGTATCTACAAAGCCAACCGTAAAAAAGCATGCATGTAATGTTCACTTTCTTAGCATTTTGAACTTATCGCTTAACCGCAGTGAACTGATATAATCTGTAGTGGAAATCAGAGTCTTCCGCTGGCGCACTTTCGAGAATTTAGTTTTCCTCGTCCCGTGTCTTGCGCTAGTGTGAATATGTTTCCAGGGATGTTCGGTACAGTTGATGTTCGGTACCATGATTATGATTCCAAGGATGTTCGGTACAGCTTTCTTTGTGATATGTTTTGCACAAGTAAAATTCAGCGTAGGCGATATTGCCTTTAGAAACAACGGTTATGAGAACATTGACGTGGCCATCGGTGCTAATGTACCCGAGGATCATTCACTTGTTTATAAAATAATGGTAATGTATCACTCAAATATAGAGACTCGGGTCAATTGTAACGTTTCGCGAAAGTATCAAAAATCATAGCTCTTGAACGAAACGTCTCTTGTAGCTGTAAAAAAACAGGGTCATGTCAAATACCGTTACCCAGCCTTAAAAAAGTTACATGTGAAACGATTGAGATTTAACCGAGATAATCAACTTTATTTGATTTTGCTACATTTTTTAGTGAGAACGGGTGGTACTTTATTGCCCGTTGCGTTAACTATAGCTTACCAAAAAAATATAAAAAATATTTTTTAAGCTCGCCGAACGCTACTGAACGACACAGTAAAAGCTCAAACGCTATAGTTTCTTACGTGTTTTTACAAGAGACCTAGAATTCCTAGGACACCTGTCGAAACGGTTGTAACAGCCGATTATTTTACCATGAGGAACGAGTCGTGAAAAACAGCAACGCTGCGTGACGTAGCAAGCTTCGAAATTAAAAAATGCCGGACATAAGGAAAGGCACCACGAACAGGGGTAAGACACCTTTACATGTTGCAGAAACGGCGGCAAAATTGGTTTTAGGAGATTTTATGTCTTTGAGACAAGCGGCCAAAGTGTATAACATGTGTCATGTTACTCTTTTTCGTGTCGTGACTAAAATGAAAAATGGTGAGACACCAAAGCTTGGGTATAGCCCACACTCACGAGTCTTCTCGGATGAACCAGAGAAACGGATTGTCTTATTTACTTTCGTCTTGCGATCATATGTTCGGTTTGTCGACCTTTGACTTGAGAAAGCTTGCATATCAGCTAGCTGTGAAGTACGAAGTTAAGTATCCTGAGACTTGGAGTAGAGGTAAACTGATAAATTATGTACATTACTTTTAAGTAATAATAATTTCGGTGTAAATATTTTGCAGATGGAACTGCTAGCAAATATTGGTGCAGAAATTTTCTGCGTAGGCACCCTACATTAGCAATTCGAACACCTCACACGACAAGTTTGGCTCGCGCAACGTCTTTCAACAGAGAAAACGTCCACGCTTTCTTCGATCAGCTCTACTATTTGATGGGAAAGTATGCCTTCCAACCTCAGGACATCTACAACTTTGATGAAACTGGTAAAATAATACTAAACATTTTACCGACTTCAGTAGTTTTTTATTAGGCCTTACAACATGCCATAAGCCTGGCCAAGTCATAGCCCGCAAGGGAACGCGACTTGTGGGCGCAGATACATCCTTCGAAAGAGGAACTTTGGTCACCTTTGCCCTAGCAGTCAATGCTACGGGTAATTGCATTCCGCCGATGTTCTTGTATCCTCGAAAAAGGATGCAAGAAAGTTATATTTGTGGAGGTCCACCGGGTTGCATCGGAATTGCCAACAGCAGTGGCTGGATGAGCGAGATTGAGCTACTGGAGTACTTGAAACATTTCGCGAATCACGCGAAGCCGACTTTAAAAAGAAGGGTTTTGCTAATCCTGGACAACCACTATTCGCGTTACGACTTGGCAGTTATTGATTATTGCAAGGCAGTGGGAATTGTTCTCCTTACACTGCCACCCCATTGCACCCACAAGTTGCAGCCACTTGACCGCTCCGTATACGGGCCGCTCAAGAAGTATTATAACGATGCATGTGTTCATTGGATGGGAAATAATCCTGGGCGTTTCATACGGATTAACGATGTGGCATCAAACGTCGCGAAAGCTCTGTCAAGAGCTGCAACTCTTGAAAATATTGTTAACGGTTTTAGAGTCAGTGGAATTTTCCCCTTCAACAGGGATATATTTCAGGATGCGGACTTCACTGCTGCATCTACAACCGGAATCGTCGAATCTCGGAAAGAAATTGAAGCACCGGAATCTCTTATAGAAGTCCCAGAAGAGTTGCAGGAGGGAAGCGCTTCTCCCGAAGAGATCGTAGATGTCCAGCTGACAACTGATGAATGCTTGCCGATCGTCTCAATTGGCATTTCATCTCCCGGTGAAAATAATGTTGCGTTTGCTCCCGAGGAGGTTACACCAATTCCAACTCCGCATGAAAGGAATTCTCAGAAACGGCGTTGTCGATCAACGGTGGTGTTAACTGACACTCCTGTAAGGAACACAATTGCTATTGCCGCTCGAGAGAAGAGTTCGAGGAGAAGGGTAGATTTTTCCGGCAATCCAAGCACTTCAAAGCGTGGGCGCGGAGGAGGCCGTAGTTCTAATCCGAAAGAGAAAGTCCCCGAATGTGAAGAAAATCAAGCATTCAGACCTAGTCGTGGAAGTGGGCGTTGTCGTGGACGAGGTTTACGAGGTATAATATTCCCTAGACAAAAACAGTCGCTAATATTTCTAAGATCTTGATAACTTGACAATAGGGTCTGTTGGAAATGGCGTAGTAAGAAAGTCAGCTGAACAGAGAAAGAAGAAAGAAGAAGGTCAGTTGAGAGAAGGATGCGAGACTATTGCCCAGACCGAAGATGCCTCATGTCTGATCTGTGAGGGGCACTTTTCCAGTGATCCTGCCGGGACCAACTGGGTTAAGTGCACGAAATGTGGGAAGTGGGCCCATGAAGACTGCGTCTTCGATAGGGACGTGAAGTACTTTGTATGTCTGATTTGCAAAAAATAATGACCCAAACATTGTACCCAGTTCCTTATGAGTATCTATGACTTTCCTGTAAATGAGGGGGCTTTCATTTTTGGGCGTTGATTTCCGTGCAGCGTACCGATCATTCGTTCGTTGTCGTACTTATAGTTGTTTCGCGTTCTTTATGAAACTGAGTTTCAAAGTAAATTATCTCTATATTAATCCAGTGATTACCCAGTGGTTAACAAATATTTAATTTGAGATAAATGCGTTTTACAAAACATGGCTAATAAGTTTAAATTTGAATGGAAGTACAAACTACATCGGAATCTCCTCAAAGCTATCTTCTCGAAACCAAGAAAACTGCAGTGTATCCCAAGTCGTCACGTCAGACGCTTCTCCTTCATGTTTGTATAATTTGGGACCTTACGCCTTGCGCTATAGCCAACTGATCATTATATAATGATAAAAAGACTGCAGTGCTTTTGGCCGTTTCTATGAAAATAGTTCACTCTGCACTTCCAGCACTTTGTATAGTAGCCTTGTGGCGTTTGAAACTGCCGCCTCTGCAACTCGCGCCAACCTCTTACAACGTTGCATTTCTATTGTTTTTTCATTAGTTTTTCTTAAAATACACAGATTCTTGACAGAAACTCATTTAAAATGTCCTACTAGTGGTGAAGATTATACTTGTCTGTTTTCATTACGATCTGTAAGGTGTAACATTAGAAATTTGATCGGTAAAGTTTCTTATGGGGAAACGCACGTTAAACGCGACGTTACTTTTGACCCAACGGGTTATCCGGTAGTAACGCACGAGATCCTCCTAGTTTGAAGGCTGCTTCTATCTTATAGTACATTTTTGAAAAGCAAACATTGGCTTTACAGAGAGCTGAGATACACCTGCGTCTAATGGGTATCCATTCAGATGATAATTAAGTTCGTGCTACGAGCGAAAACCAAAAAGGCCGTGGGTGTTACTTTTGCCCGAGTCTCCTTATGTATCCTCAAAATATAAAGTTCTTTCTTTTCATAAATAGTGAAGAATTGACATGAATTAAAATGAATAGACAGAATAGAGTTAAACTTTTCTCATGTAAGACTCTTTGATCCTAGAAAATGTTTGAGGAGGGTTCGGACGTATTGTTTGAAGCTACGTACGGGAAAGCGTACTTTCGAAAAGTTAACATCTGGATTCCACCATCCTGGCAGAGCTGCCGCGAGCGCGCTCGAAAACTTGTGAGCGATGAGCGCGATTGCTCTTTTTACGATTTTGCGAGCGCGAGCGGAGGGGAAACGACCGCACGCTCGCGGTCGAAGTGACATCTGGTGGCAGCCAGCTATACTACGTCTATTGCTGATTACAGCCGCTTTCACTAGATGTCGCTGATGAACATAAAGACGCCGAGCTGTAGCCTACTACCATCAGTGTTCCGGAACGGCAGTCGTGGACGGAACGGCGTTCTTTTCGTTCCTCTGGAAAATTTCATCGTTCCGTTCCGGCCCGTTTTTCAAGAAGTTCCGTTCCGTTCGTTCCAATATAAAAATCGATTATCATATCGAAAGAAAAAACCCGATAATTAATTGTTTGATATATTTTTATGTAAAACCGGGAAATTTGAAATTTTGAATTAAATAAACTAACCTCGTAAAACCAATTTTGCAGCTTTTCACTGCGGCCAACAGGTGGCTTAGCCGGAACGGTAAGGAACGAACGAAAAAGCCGTTCCGTTCCTCCGAAAGTCCCGTTCCGTTCTGGGGCAAATGAACGGAACGGAACGAACGGAACTTTTCTGAAAAGTTCCGGAACACTGACTATCATAGAGGTCTAGAGATAATATTGAGACCTTTCCTTATGGGCCTTTTGTTACAACTTTCTGAAGCCTCAGGCTAGTCCCCTGAGAGAAGGGGGCTGGCCAAGCCTGTTCAACCGTCGCGTTGCTTTTAGCGGGAAGTTTCAACAAAGACTCTGAAAAACAAATCGATACCAGAACAAACATATCAATTTCTGGGCGTTGTGCGTCTGCCAACCAGAGGGAAATTCAAAACACTTATAACCTTTTCGTTACCCTATTTACGTAATATGTTGTTAGGAAGTATTTAGATACTAGGTTATGCCATTACACCCGTGCCCGGAATAGCCAGAAGAAAGCTGGAACCCTACGCCAGGTAAATAAGAAATTGTCTATTTTTAACGGAAACTGAAAACAATGGAACTTACGTCCTCATACTTAGCGATACTTCCTTAAGTTGTTACAAAAGGCTTCTTAGTCAATTACGCGTAGTTAGCAACTCGCTAACTTACACCACAATATACGAAACTAAACACAGGAGTTTGTACTCCTACCAAAGAGTCTCCTTGCGAGACCCATTTTTAGTAGTAAAGGGTGGGATGCACTGTAAAGTAACAAAGTGCACTTACTGACTTTACTGCCAGAGATTGGTCGTACAA
>JAHZNP010000833.1:0-35038 GCA_020615345.1 Triops cancriformis
GAAGAGGAGGACCGAACAGAACTCAAAGAGGCTGAAGATGGTACACGGAAGCCGTTTCCTTCAATAAGGTCATTGACTTTAAATCGAGGTGCAAAGAAGTATGCTCGTCGTGGCGAACGATTGGACAAAGAACAGCTTACAGCAGAAGGACAATTTCTGCTACCATCGACCCAAAGAATGCTGGAAAGTCTACCTACAGGTCCCATATATGACGAATTTCGGCTACTCAACAAGGCAATGAAAGGACATCTGTGCGAATACAAATTGCGAACTGATCCTGAAAGCAATCCAGTGGTTTCGGTCGAGCAACCGGTGGCTCTTTATCGCCCACATATTTTGGGACTGATGAAGGATCAAATTCGCAAAAGCGGCTCCGTAAAAATGAAGTTTGCCGTGCACGCCACCATTCAAAAAACCACAATTACCGAGGAAGGCGTTAGTACGGAAAGACGACCGGGCTATTTTCACTGTGAGTATTTTGTATTGCTCCCCAAATCCGATCTCTCCTAGCTTATGCAAAAAGGGTTCGAACACATCTCAGATCTGATCCGCACCCAAGGGAAAACTCAAGGTTCTGGTTGGCAAATTGAATATTTCGACGAAGTACGGGCATTGATCTGTACACATATTCCCATGGCGGGTAGTGCAGGTCACCTAACCATCGAATTACCCCAGAACATCCAAGCGAAAAAGGCCGTGGTCACCGTCGATGGAGCTAAAATTCAATGCTTTCTGTATGCGGTGAAAACCGTACTGTTGAAATATTTACAGGAAACAGAAGGGCTTGGCGGGCTGAGGCACTACCGAGCCAAAGCTATCGACACAACCTACGCAAATTTTCAGTCTCGTTTACCGACCCTGAAACCCCAAATTCTGACTTTTCCCGTCAAAATCCGAGATATTGAAGAGTTCGAGAATCAAAACTCTATAGCAGTCAATATCTTGGCATACTTGGGATTCTATTCCCTACGGCTGCTTCGAGGATGAAGACTGAAGAACCAGACTACACACCTATGACCAAGCGACCTCGAAGCATTGAAGAGATGAGCAATACGACTCCACACATTTACCCCTTTCGAATTTCCGAGAAAACCTTTACCGATCCCCGAACCCAAATCACATGGGAGCCGGTAAACCTACTCTACAATTGCTTAGGTCCAGGAGTAGGTCACTTCTGGGCCATTTTTTCGATGAGTCGGTTGATGAACATCAATGACCGAAACCGGCGTTTTTACTGCTATCACTGCCTCAACGAGTTCACCACTGAAACTGCGATTGACAAATATCGATTATATTGTCGGACCAATCGACATCAAGTGGTCAAACTCCCAACTCCAGACAAAGATGACACGCTCAAAATAAGGAGTTTTCATTCCGCACAACGATCACCGTACATAGCATTCGCCGACTTTGAGTCGTTGCTAACAACGTTTGACCCTAACAATGAGCAACATTCACCCAATCCACAAAAACTCCATCGACACCAGGCCCTCTCGTACTATCTATTGGTGTTGGACATTCATGGCAGCGAAGTGTATTCCACAAGTCACGTGGGTCCAGACGCTGTGGATCATTTTCTGAACAAACTAATAGCTAAAGCCAGTGAATATGCAAGCGGATTGAAAAAAGTGGAACTGCGCGATGAAGATGTGGCATATGCAGCTCAATGTCGCTACACTGCTAAAAGGTGTGTCCACTGCAAGGGAATCCTATCTCGAACCGACATGTCCAAGCGGGTTATTGACCACGATCACATTGACGGATCGTTCCGTGGCATAGCTCACCATGGCTGCAATTTACATTGCAAAGTGACAGATTTTGTCTTACCGGTTTTCTTCCACAACCTGCAGTAAGTTTGCATTGATTCTACAGGCAAAACTCAAAATAAATTTTAAACTCTTTGTAGAAACTATGATGGACACTTCATCACCCGTCCCATGATGAAATACAGTCAAGACATCGATGTCATTCCCAAGATTATGGAGAAATTTCTTACATTCAGATTGGACAATATTAGGTTTTTAGACTCGCTCCAGTTTATGAACACGAGTCTAGACCGATGGGCGCAAACTTTACTGAAAAAGGGACTGCAGTCATTCCGATGTCTCAGCAGAGCTAAAAAAGTGTCCGGTGATGAGGAGAAGCTCAAACTCCTCGCTCGCAAAGGTGTTTTCCCATACGAGTTTATGTCGAATATTGACGTGCTCAGTATGCCTCACCTCCCTCCTCGAGAAGCCTTTTACTCCTCACTGTCAGGTGAAACTGTTTCCGAGGAAGACTACTGTCATGCAGAGCGAGTCTGGGAAGTGTTTGAATGCGAGACCTTTAAATGCTACCACGATCTCTACCTGGAATCAGATGTTAGAATTCTAGCAGACTGTTTCCAGAGTCTACGGGGAACCTTATTCCGTAGTTCTGGACTGGACCCGGCTCATTTCTATAGTATATCGCATTTTAGCTGGAATGCTTGCTTGTATGCCAATGGCTTGAAAATGAGTCTGATGACCGACGTCACCATGCACGATATGGTTCGCCAGAACATTCGCGGAGGACTGACCATGGTCAGTCGTTGTCATGCCGTGGCAAACTCCCCCGACCTGCCAGACTACAACTCTCAGGTACCTCATAGCTCCGTCAAGTACATTGACGCCAAATATTTGTACGGATGGGCTATGATGCAACCCCTTCCCACCAGCGATATCGAGTGGGTCGAGGCCAGGAATTGTCCAAGTATCCAGGAAATCATGTCTCTCGCGCCCGATTCGCCTTTTGGCTATGCACTGCTGGTCAACTTGGAATTCCCGCCACACTTGCATGAAGAGCACGACGACTTTCCCTTTTTACCACGGAAGGAAAAGATTAGTTGGGATCAGCTGAGTCCAACCATACAAAATCAATATCTGGACCAGGATTTACGATTCCCTGGCCAGACTGCCAAACTCTGCACCACCTTCGATCCCAAGGAGAAGTATTTGATACATTATCGAATGCTCCAGCTAGCCATTTCGCACGGTATTTTGGTCACTCAAATGCACAGCGCCATAAAGTTTAAGCAAACTCCAATGTTTAAACCCTACATTGAACGAAACACGACTCTGCGAGCAGCTGCAACCAATGACGCTGATCGTGACTGTTTCAAACTCATGAACAACTCAATATTTGGTAAGTTGTAAAACATGTTACATACCTCGCATTAATCCGACTGTTACTTTAAAAGGGAAAACGGTGGAATACGTGGACAATCGAAAAAATGTCTACCTGGTCTCCAGCGAAAAGGCGCTCCTATCACTTTCTGCCAGTCCTGCGTTTAGCCATGCTCGCAGTCTTAGTGAAAATTGAGCATTGGTACAGATGAAGAAAACGTCAGTCCTTTACAATAAACCTATCCTGGTAGGGTTTCCCATTTTGGAGTTGGCAAAATACCACATGTATAACTTTCACTACAATGTTATTCGGCCACGATTGGCAATCGTTGCCGTCTAATATTCACGGACACTGACAGCTTCTGCTACGAGGTTATAAGCGAGCAGGGATTCTGAGAAGAAATGCGAGATCGGATCCAGTCGGATTTCGACACTTCGAATCAAGATCCGACTAGTCCGTACTATTACGCCGGCAACGACAAAGTATTGGGTATGTTCAAGAACGAAGCAGGTCGCAAGAAAATAGTGGAGATTGTCACCCTACGACCAAAACTGTACTGCATAAAGTTCAACGACGGACAAGAACAGCGGAAGGCTAGGGGAACGACCAAAACTGCTACTCGCCGCGAACTGTCTATGGATTTATACTGTAAAGTGCTGTATGGTCAGCTGAATCGTGTTTTTACCAATAATGTTACTCTCCGATCGTTTAACCGTGAAGTCTTTACCTTTCAGAATCGAAAATTGTCACTTTCTGCCCTAGACGACAAACGGTATTGGCTCCCTAATCGTATATCGAGTCATGCCTACGGTTATCAAGACTGTGGCGGTTTTCTATAAATAGTCGGTGAACGTGATTGTATGATTCATTGTATTACTGTTGTTTAACCATGAATCGTATGTCTGTCTTGTTGCAATGGGGGAAACGCTGGGGGAAATGGAAAATGTATTTGGTTTCATTGCGGATGCGTCTAGAACTCACCCTTAATTGTCAAGCTCCAGTTTCACCTTCCCCCAGTTTTCAATCAGACATGAATGTATAAGCATGTGTCTACAACGGGTGAAAAAATACAAACCCTACTTAAAAACTCTTTGTCTTTGTCAATCTAAACTCAGAAAACTTATACTGAAAAACGGAGACAACGGATTGATCAATGTTATTTGTGAAATTGTGTTAAATCTGATTGGTGGAGTCATTCCTCTGTCTAAATCGGAGAAACAACGCTTGCAACGACACAAGAGCGTACTTCGTCTGTTGACCCAGTCCAATAAAAGTATAGCACAGCGTCAAACTCTGTTAGTGCAAAAGGGTGCTGGCTTTCTCCCCCACGTACTAAGTCCAGCGCTAGTCTTTTTACGACGCCATGGCAAAGTCCAGCGCGATTCCAATGAGGTTGGTACCAGTGGATCTGGCTGATAAATTGGACGAAGTGCTGAATAAACCAAACATCAAACCCCCACCGAGTTTTCAGCTGACCCACTGGCATCAAATGGAACAAGAACTTCGAAACTTACTGCAGCGACCTGACCTGGATTCTGCGACAAGATTTCATCAGTTTGAACAAGTATTTCGTCGCTACCTAGCCTCTCATCCTCATCGCGATTCTAGTGTATCATCTCCCTTTTTGCCTACCTCGGCTATACCTACACCTTCTGCTTCTCCTACACCGTACAGCGCGATCACCCCCGTTTCCCACTTTGAGACGCATACAGCCATAACCCCTTATGCCCCTAGTACAGCTCGTAAGCGGAAACTTTTCTTCACCCCCAACATCAGCGAGACGGAACATTTGCACACTGGACCAGCAACAGCGCCAATAGAAGAAGATGAAGAAGATATTGAGGACCAGGAAGACGATGACAATGATGATGAACAAGTGGGAAATACGGAAGAGGTAGTGCGTTCACTGAATTTGGCCAGAGCGCTAGTGGAATCTCTTCCCTCACAAACCGATAAACAAATAGTAACACTATTTATGAGCAAAGTAGCTCCTCAATATAAAGCTCAAGCCTTTCCGGGAACTCGATTCCTTATGAAACACTTGAAGCCTGGTATTTTAGAGGTTCATGATGATAACAGCATAAGTGTGTACGGAAAGCGCTATGAACATACACATGTGGCGGACTATATCAGAGATGTCATGTCGACAACTCGGAGTAGAAACCTACCAGGTTTGCGCGAGTTTAGACAGGCGCTTCGAGATATAGACTTCCCTCCCACCTATATTCTGAAGCAGTCGGTGCGGCTTGCAATGCAACGAGCCCAAGCCCTGAAACAGCAGGGTATAAAAACCACTCCGTCGCCCAAAAAGACTCGTTTGGGGGTGCATCGTCAACAACAGGGCAGCGGAACTCTGAAAACCTCAGCGTGGCTCAGTTTACACTAGAAACTCGTCACCATGAAACTAAGTAGGAAAGACTGGGAGCAATTGTACACAGATCCTGAATCTTTGGGTGCATATGGTGGTCTACAGCGGTTAGTTCGGTGTGCCAAACAGAAATATCCACAGGCATCCAATGTCAATGTTACTGCTGCCCGTGAAGCTCTCAGCCATCTCGATAGCTATACCTTGCACCGTAATAATCCTCGTCGTTTCCCTCGTCGTTACGTGTTTACTTCCTTTCTACACGTTCTCTGGCAAGCCGATTTGGTGGACATCCAGCGTTGGCGACGGTCTAATGATGATATGACGTTTCTTCTCACAATTATTGATGTGCACAGTCGCTTTTTGTGGGTATATCCATTACGTAACAAGAGCGGGCCGGTAGTACTAGCAGCATTTCAGCGCCATGTGAGCGAAACTGGCCTAAAACCTAAACTTCTCAATACGGATCAGGGCCAAGAGTTTCTTAATCGCAACTTTCAAGCCTATCTGAAAGAACAAGGAATCAAGTTTTATTTGACGCGGACCCAGGAGACTAAAGTTCCTGTAGTGGAACGTGTTCATCGCACATTTATGGAACAAGTGTGGCGCGCTATATGACAGAACGTCATACAGACAGATTTGTCGACGTTTTGTCTCACCTTGTGGACAATTACAATCGCAGTTATCACAGCACGATTGGCCGTGCTCCTACCGAAGTCACCCCGGAAAAAGAAGCCAATGTTGCTGCTCATATTCAAAAGAAACGTGCTCCCCGGACAGTAGTTCGTCCGCGTTTTCGTGTGGGGGATTTTGTACGCATTTCAAATGATGTAAAACCAATGTTTAATAAAGGTTACATTGTTCAAAACACCTATGAAATTTACAAGATTGATAAGGTGAAAGAGACACGGCCTGTAACTTACCATCTGATTGATTTGGAAGGAGAACCTATAACAGGTCAATTTTATGGTATTGAATTGACAATGGTAGCTCCACCCAATACAAAAGCTCTGTACCCCATTGGTCGAGTCTTGAAACAGCGTCAAAGTGAAACTGGCGAAACCGAGTTATATAGCTTGGAAGGGATGGCCTTCCGAGTTTAATACGTGGGTGCACGCGTCAGAGTTGACACCGCGTTGGCGTAACTTTGTTCAGTAAAAGACCCGAGTTTCCAAACCCAAACATTTGTATACTGGACGTTTACGTTCTCGTAAAAAATGAATCGTGATGAGCAATACATTGTTCTCCCTTCCAACGCCTCTTTGGCTCATTTTCCGGATAATACAATGACCAATTACCGAACTCTGCTGCGTAAAACCTATTCAGGTAGCTGCAGATGATTATGAAGTGGCCCTTACAGAAATTATTTTTGTGAAGCGCGTTCATACTCTAGCTGATGTAAACAAGGAGATGACTGTACAAATCCATCGACCGAACCGTACGATTGAAAAACACATGGTTATGGAAACGAGTACAAACACGTACGATACAGTCGAGACTCTGATTGCCGATCTCAATCTTACCCTCGAAAAACACCAGCGTGAAGCACCCAAATTGCAATTACTACGATGGCGCTATTCAACGACGAACAAAGATCATGTCAGCCTTCAGCTCGACCTTCAAGTATCGGAGAGTGATCGATTTGAGGTGTTGGTTTCGCCGCGACTGCTAGCCATTTTGGGTTTTGCCGACAATACTTCTTTGATACTTCAAAAAACAAATACGACCATTGCTGCCCCGTTCCTCCCCGATTTGAAATGGGGAAATAATACCTTGTACATCTACTGTGATATTGTACGATCGAGTCTAGTAGGAGACATTAGCGTACCTCTTTTACGTGTCGTACCCGTCTCTTCTATTTGGAAGAGTGGCGAGACTGTGTCATTGGAATTTAATCACAACTACTATTTACCTCTGAGTCGCGGCTATCTCGACACGGTGCACATCTATTTAAGAACCAGCGCAGGACATCCAGTGTTATTCCAATCGGGAACCGTAACGGTGGTACTACACTTGAGAAAAAACTTGCGCGATGGACCCTTATAGCGCGTGTCTCTCGGTCGATTGTTTCATGAAAGCGCTCGACCCTCAGCAGCGCGGACAGGGTGATATATTGCCTGCCTACTATAGAGGAGCTTATCGCCAGCGAGGTTATGGTTTTTTCTCACGTTACATGATCCCACTTTTACGGAACACTGTCGTCCCTGCTCTAAAACATTTTGCTGAAAAGGTGACCAGCGACGTTATGGCGGGTAAAAAGCTAAAACCTACCCTAAAAACACGTGGACTGGAAAGTTTGACCAAATTGGGCCAGAATCTGTTGAACCCACCTCAGAATGGTCACGGATTCATACAGTTCTTAAACAAGACACCCATAAGACCACAGCTCAGTGAGAATTCATCCCTGACTGTGAAAATACACCCTTGACTCGTCGTTCTCGTTCGTTGACAAAAAGGAAGAAGAAGAAGCTGAAGAAAATTCGTGTTTTGAAAGCAGTGGCCCCGTATCAGACTGATGGTGGTGGTGGTCGAAAAGTTGGACTGAAAAGAAAGACAGCGACAAATCCGCGGAAAAAGAAGAAGCCTTGTCCTATTCAGCGACAAAACACCCCCGACATTTTCGGATAAACCATGGATTCAGCACAAGCTAGAAGTATACCAACCATGTCGGACAAGCTGGATTTGTTGACCCTGCCTTCGACCCAAGCCGTGATTACTCAATCGAAAGACATTATTATACAAAGTCGCAACTCGACTCGTGACAATGAAGGACCTATCGAGTTTGCGTTTTCCACTCATTCAAATCAATTTTTAGATCTGGAACGTGTTCAGCTGTATATCCAATTCAAAGTGGTCAAGGAAAATGGAGACGAACTGGTAAAAGACATTGATCAAGTGGCTCCAACGAATTTGTTGCTGCATTCCCTTTTCAGTCAAGTGGACCTATATCTCAACGACACTTTAGTGACGGGCTCGGGTCAAAACTATAGCTACAAAAGCTTCTTAAACAATCTATTGCGCCATGGGGAAGAATACCACAAATCTGTGGGAACCAGCATGCTTTATCATAAGGACAGTGAGCCTGGACTCTTAACCCCCACCAATCCATCAGCCAAGACTTTGGAGGATTATATTCGAAACAATAAAACTATCGAGCTCATGGGCACCTTGAGTGTTGATATGTTTCAAACTTCTCGAGTTTTGCTGCCTGACGTAAATTATTTTTCTTGCTTCTTCACCGTCAACCTCATACGTTTCTTCTCAACTACAAACCCACGGATAAAGACGGTAAGCGGAAATATAAACTGGTTATCGAGAAAGCTCAACTAGTTGCTACGAGTCCAAAGCGTTCGGGAAGCTTATCGTTCAGCCATTGAACATTCTCTGCTGGCTGGAAAGCCTGCCAAATATCGCTTTCAGAAAACTGAAGTCCGCTCGTTTACCATTTCACCTGGTAGTATGCAGAAAACTATTGAAGACACCTACCTTCGCCGCGTCCCTCGTCGCCTCATGATTGGATTTTTGCCTACAGCCACCTTTTCGGGAGATTTTCATGCTAATCCATACAATTTTGAGCATAATGGCGTGTCGTCGCTAGCTGTTTCTCTCAACAATGAAGAAATACCTTTCCCTGCCATTCCTGTTGGTTCGGACGAATATTTGATGGGCTATTGCTCGCTTTTGGACTGCTTCAATGTCACCAATAGTGAAGAGGGACTCTCCATAAATCGTAGAGAATATCAGAGTAGTTATCGACTCTACGGATTCCAGATTATTCCCGCGCAGGAAGGTTTTAGACTGTTGAAAGAAGGCAATATCAAGATTGATGTTCGCTTCTCCAGCGCCCTTGCCAAGTCTTTAAAAATGATTGTCATGAGTGAAGTAGATTCACTTGTTCAGATTGACTTTAGTCGTCAGATTCTCTGGGAATGAACACTTCACAACTGAAACATGCATTACAATCAGACTGGGCTATCCATAAGGACAACATCCAAACCTACGTTATTCCTCGAGATTTTCTGAGACACGTGTCCGCTACTCTAGGGAAACCCACTATTGTCATTTGCAATACTCACCCGAGTTATCATGAGGGAGTGCATTGGTTATTGCTGATTGTGCCAGGTTTCCTCTCGTCTTTGCGACCAGTTGAGTTTTTTGATAGTTTGGGCTATCCTATTCATCACTATCACCCCGAAATTGCGGCCTGGTGTGGACCATTCTTAAAACAAAATCATCCCCTGGTCGTACAACACCCTAGCACGCGGGCTTGTGGACAATGGTGTCTGTACGTGGCTTTACAGCGTGCTCGTCGTCGGTCCCTGCAGCGAATCCTCTCTCCTTTTCGTCCCCGTCATTGTCGTCGTCAAAATAACCACCAATTACTTTTGCAAGATCGGTGGGTGGAACACCGCTTTCGACACTATATGAAACCTTTCTCTCTCGTATGTAACGATCAAACTTGCCGTGCAATGTATGACATTAAATAACAATACAGAAAAGTTTCCCGTCAAAGATGTGTATTTTTTTCTATTTCTACTACAGTCAGCTGTGCCGAATTGTGAAACTAATCTAATAATTTTCTGCAGAGTGACTTAAGCCTTTTGACCATAAAAATTTCCTTTCGGATGTTTTGGACCGTAGGAGGTTCCATACACGCTCTCCGTATCGGAATCTTGTCATTTTACAGTGGGAAATTGTAAACGTTTCGCATATTCCATGATATGACGGTTTGGTGGCGCATAGGGTAAATCTTTTGGTTCGTAGTACTTTACATCCGCGTCATAGTCTTCCAATTGCTCATTGGTCATTTCTTCGACAATGATTGTATTGTCGTCGTTTCCACAAATGTGACATCGGTCTTCTGTCTTGATGTAATGCGAAATAACACTGAGCGCCTCGATAATATGATCCAAGTTTCTTAAAGGGAAACGAAACGTGGCACCGTAATTGGTGACAGCCACTTTTTCGGAAAAGACACGTAGGCTAACTACCCAACGCTTACCGTCGGATAGCGATAAGGTGGCAAACCAGCGTCCTAGGAAACTTTTACATCAGATCATGAAAATTGTATACTGTAAAATTACCGATAGCGCAGATCTTCTTGGGTTTATATGAAGTAGGACTTTCACCGAAAACAGTTTCAACGCTTTTGCAGGTGCTATTCGGTACCATGGCAAACGAGGAACAAGTATGCTACTGCATGAACATAGCGCCGGGTTAAATACCCCTCAGAGCTATGCGCGCGACTCGTATGTTGAAGAAATATACATATATTAACCCAAATACTTGTCTGAGCTTTCGCCCTCTGGGGTTCTGCCACGCTGGGGTTCTGCAACACTGGAGTTCTGCCCTCTTGACTATTCTCCCGCACCTGTACAACCAATTTTTGTCTATGTCCTCCCCTCAGTAAGATGCATAGAACATAACGCGCAGGATTTGCTTATGTCATATAGAGGACTCTCGTTGGCTATCAGATTATATAATACACGATTGTCACTAACCTATTCGCGCTCAGTTTGATTCGAATTGTCGAACCTTGCACTAGAAGTGCATATTACTATGTTCGTATTTCTGTATTTCTTCACGGCAGTAATAAACACCGTTTCATTGTAAAATTCAGTGATTTACAGTACAAATCGACTCATAGCACCCTTTCATACCCATACAATGGCAAACAGCGATTGTGGAGAAGACGTACGCGATCGTTACTCGACTGAATATTACGCATCGTTGCTCACTCTCGATACCGATGATCAAGACATCCCCTCATATGTCCCTGTTAGTATGGATCCTAAACATATTTCCTGCTTGGGTCGGTTTGAAGTTCTTGTACAGTACTGAGCAAAAAAAAGTTTACACAGGAAGCCACAGAAGTCTAATCAGGCCTCTCGAGGATGATTAAGGTTCATTACCGTGGAAGGGACTACAAACCAATCATTTTGAAGTGAAAGGAAGTCTGCGAAGTTTGAAAACGCATGTTGTTTTTTAAAAATAAACTAAACCTGGCGAACTTTGAATGAATCAGCTGCGAAAAAATCAACACACATTACTAAAAATTTTCTTTTGATTTCCTGTTTGACTTGTACGTAAATAAATGAATTCCATTTTTAAAACATTTTTAAACTGAGGAGGGAAAGTGGCTACATAATAAGCTCTTTTGCGGATCCAATAATTTTCCCACGGTTTGCTCGCCTGTATGCCAAGCCTGTATCAAGGCTTTCACAATTAGCAATGCCTTCAACCTTACAATTAGTTTTAGTTCTAAAAATGCCTCAGCTCAGCAAAGAGCGGAAAGGTGTGGTAGTTGGTTTGCGTTTGACAGGAATGTCTGTTACAGAAATATCACGAAGGGTTAATGTGAGCCGAGTTACTGTAAACAAATGGCTGAACCGGTATTGGAACGAGGGAAATTTAAACCGGAAAGTATGTCGAAATATTACAGAAAATATTTGTAACTTATATATTAATTAGGTAGGATCAGGTCGCCCACCTATTTTAAGCGATGACGAGAAAATTAACATTATCGCAGCAAGTGTATCCAATCCGGCGCTAGACATGACACAAATTATCAATATGGCCTGTGTTACTGCTTCGAGATTCACGGGCTACCGCGTGTTGAGCGAGGTTGGCTTAAATTCTAGAAGGCCTGCTCGCAAGTTTCTACTATCCGATAGACATAAAGAAGCAAGACTGAGATTTTGCGAGAACTTTCTAAATGTCAATATGGATTTCTGGACAGTTGTAGTTTTCTCAGACGAAAGCACCATTTCATCTGAACCAAATGTCCCGATTCGTGTTTATAGAGAGGTACAGATGAATTCTGAGCTTTAGCTTTGAAATTAAATTATCTGTTTGTCAGAAAAATCAGCGGTTTAAGGAAAACATTGTAAGAGAAAATGGACGAAGTGGTCGATATTCCGTTTCTGTTTTCGCGTGGTTTTCCGCAATGACCGGGTTAAGCACGCTCATAAGACTTCCGAAGGATTTCAACGGAGAAGAATACCGAAAAATCCTGGAAAGTGAAATACCCATTATGGGCGCGCTTAAAGGAAATGCTCTTGTATTTCAACAAGATAATTCGCCGATTCATAGAGCAAGGACTGTAATAAACTGGCTGGAGCAACAAGGGGTGCGGCTTCTCCCCCACCCACCGAGGTCCCCAGATTTTAACCCTATTGAGCACGTTTGGAGCATGCTAAAAAGGAAAATTGAGTAATATCATTTTCAGTATTTTTGATATGAAATAATAGAATTTCTTTAGCCATTCCAATGTCAGAAACGCGGACATGTTATTTGAGGAGGCAAACCGAGTGTGGGAGGAACTCGCTGACGATAGCGATTTCTGGCTTAAGCTGGTTGACTCCATGCCACGGAGGCTGCAAGCTTGTGTAGAAAACAATGGTGGCATAACAAAATACTAATTACGACGCATAAAAATGCATGTTTAAACAAGAGATGCAATTTTCTCTGTAAAAATACTGTTGGTAGCCTATGTGTGAAATAAATGCTCTTCAGAACCCGATTCCGAGTGCTGCATCTGCTAAAGACTCGCTAAAGGAACTTGGATTATCTTAAATATAAAGTTTAAACTTAGTATTAGGCTACCGTTTTGAATAGTTGCATTAACTGATTTGCGTTCCTGTAGGCGAATATAAATTTTCAGAACTATTCCAACAATAACTCCGCATTCAAGCATTTTGACATTTTTAGGCGATTACATTGCACCCTTTAAAAGGCAACAAGTTAAATACAAGGACAAATATAAACCTAAGCGGTTTATTTATGCAAACAATGTTAGGCTACGCAAACCGAAAAAAATCAGAATAGCCATGAGTTAGCCAAGCGCAATACCTCTGGCTTTCCACTACTTGAAAATCCCAATTTTAAATCTCGCGGCCTACCTTTCACCTCGTAACTGATTGGCTTCTAGAACTTTCAACGCCTAATGAAACTTAATCAGCCTCGAGAGGCTTAATTAGCCTTCTGTGGTTTGGCCATGTAAACTTTTTTTTCCTCAGTACTGTAACTTATGCTTATTTATTCCGGATGAAATTGTCGGAAGATTATGGCTGGTATGGCTATCGTGCGGAAATGTCCTTACGCTATTATTTTAACGAATTACCATACCCAATTGTGTTATGCGGAATGGAAACCCCTTTGAAATTTCATCTGAATTATAATTTTCGTTTGGAAGAATTGCGAGTTGAAATGTATCGTGATGGTAACCACGTAGTTATGTCGTATGAACATAATGGTGACGTTTTTGCTGATGGAAAAACCGTGGTCTTGCATCCCATGTGCGAATTTCGCATGGAAGAGAAGAGTCTTTTTAACAATGTGTCAAGTTCTGAGAATAAACGATTCTACGGAATTCGATTGGATTGCGATCATATTGTACGGATCAGTATTGATGTTGAAGATGATGACGATGACGAATACAATGAATGTTATTAAATATAAGTTGTTTTTTTCATTTAATTAGATACAATAGTGCAATAATATTTATCTATAACATGTGAACTCCCCCACGCACAGCAAAATGCTGGGAAAAGGAAAAGATTCCCATGAGTAAAAGCCCAAAGAGGGAAAGCCCTTACCTTGAAAGAGTTCTCTTCCCTATTAGGTATAGGGCTACACACACACACATGCACCGGGAACGAGGGAAGCAAATTCCCGCAGGCGTCATCCGGTTTGGCATTTGCCTAGACTTAAAACCGGTTCTTTCACCTATTCTCAATTTTTACCTCTTTATTTTTATGAAAAAGTTTTCTTCTTTCTGAAAGGTTTCAATCTTTCTTGAAAAAGGTACAATCTTTATAGTAAAAGTAAAAACACTTTAGTGAAACTTTACCGAAAGTTTAAAGAAAATTGCAAACTTTATCGTTACTTTTCCCCTTTTCAACAAGTTTTTTTGCGCCTATTGCACGAAAAGGGAAACCTTCTTGTTTGAACGAACAGGTAGAAACTTGCTTTTTCCTTTTAAACGTGTTACTTCCCCACACTTTGAAAGAAAAGGGCGAAAAGTCTTTCCTCAATGAAAAAAGGTAGGGAGTCTTCTTCACTCTAGCTTATTTGTCCTCATTCATAGATAGCATCTTTACCTTCAACGGGAAGGTCGCAGAGACAGCGAAGCATGCCGGGAAATGGGGGATTCCCCCACGCGTGACGCGTGACGATGGGAGGGGAGGCCGGCACCCCTAACAGGATGTCAAGATGGGAGGGGAGGCCAGCACCCCTAACAGGACGCCAAGAGGGGAGGGGAGCCCAGCACTGCCCGCAAAGCGGGCAGGGCCCCATGTGGCAGAACTCCAGGTACCTATACTACTACCCAAAAAGATCTTCCCCGCCTTTTCCTTTCCCACAACTGAATTTTTCGCAAGAATTGCAATTTTTCGCTTCAATACCGGTGTACTACATTCACTCGTTTATACATGAATCTACAAGGTTGATTAATATATTCAAGGATAAAGGGTTTCACATAGCACCAAAAATTTTACTGTATTGGCTCAGAAATAGTTATTTCACCAAAACCTACAAATTAACACTTGTTTATACAGTTAGCTACTTTTCCTATAAACTAGATGCTTTAAGTATACAGTTGATACTTTTTTCTATGAAGTTAACTACTTTATCTATACATTAGCTACTTTTGCAAGAAAGATTGATATTTTCCTATAAAGTTAGCTACTTTCGCAAGAAGGACTGATATTTTTCTATAAAGTTACCTACTTTTGCAAGAAGATTGATGCTTTGTCTATACAGTTAGCTAGTATTAAATAAAGATTGATACTTTTTCTATAGTTAGACATTTTTACTATAAAGTTTATACTTGTTCTATAAAGTTAGCCACTTTTGCAAGCATGATTGATACTTAGTCTGTAAAGTTCGACGCTTTCACTGTAAAACTAGACGATTTCACTGTAAAACTAGATGCTTTTACTTTAAATTAGACGCTTTTACTGTAAAGATAGACGCTTTTGCTATAAAGTTGATGCTTTTTCTATAAACTAAGCTAGTTTTGCAAAGATTGATACTTTTCTATAAAGTTAGCTAGTTTTTAATAAATATTGATACTTTTTCTATATAGTTAGCTATTTTATCTACAAGGTAATACGCTTTTACTAAAAATTTCATACTTTTCAAAAAAGATTGATACTTTTACTATAAATATTGCTACTTTTGCAAGAAAGGTTGATGTTTTCGAGAAAGATTGATACTTTTTCTACAAATATTGCTACTTTTGCAAGAAAGGTTGATGTTTTCAAGAAAGATTGATACTTTTTCTACAAATATTGCTACTTTTGCAAGAAAGGTTGATGTTTTGATGTTTTCCAATAAAAAATTCTACTTTTTCAAAAAATCTGAAAATGTAGGTATTTTAACATTCGCGGCAAGTATTGTAACAAGCGCAGTGTATATGTAAAAGTGGAATTGACTCAAATCAATCAGTACATGCAACACTTGAAATCACTCAGGATGTAGTCAGACGTATAGTTTAATTTAAGAGGAAGAACCGTCCTTCGCGAGTGCCAATAAATTGTTCAATGTTCTGCTGTCGTTATAAAGTTCTGTCATGCAAACTCGCACACAAGAGCTTTTAAACTGAAAAGAGCGAGAGAGGAAACCATCGCAGGTAGGTTAAGTAGGCAGGAATATATCAAAGTATGATTGAAAACAATACACCGCGGTGGAAAGGTCGTAAGGTGGATAAAACATTGCTTGCGAAGGGTTGCATATAGCAGAATTGCTAGGACGGTGTGGCGCTGGTATTAGACGCAAAAACGTACCCAAAAGTGAACCATTTAGAAAGAAGCATTTTTGAGTGCTTTGTGCTCGCAGTCGAGGTCGAGGAGTCAAGGAGTCAAGACCGACATTAATAAATAAAGTCCCCGTGTTACCCGTTAAGTCCCACGCACTTAACCCTTTGCTCCCACGATATACACTTTAGTCCAAAATGCGAGACTTTTGTTTGATACTGACCGAATAAGTGAGCCTATGTCCGTGTACAGAGCACACACTTTACACGAACAGAGTCATCATACAGGAATAAGCTTGGAAAGAACACGGACTGAGGCCGAATTTGACGACATCCAGTGCACATGCTATCAGCACATATTGACTCTAGTATGGAATGCAGTAGTAGGAATACCTCAACATGTTTCGCTCAAAACATGATCAGATAAAAGATGCGACAAATGGGTGAGAAATAGTCTCCGTCGCAGATTTTCGGAAACTAGTTTGACGGAACTCACCGAAACTCACGGACCTCCTAAAATTGTCCAGGACACCTTGGGGGTCCGTGGAAAATTTTAGGGGGTCCGTGAGTAAAACACGAAATTCATACTAACGAGAACCCTAACACGTAGAAAATAGTTGCTTTCCTCTGCGTGTAATACTAAATGTAGCACTGCTTTTACTAAAAAAACATGTCACCTTGTGTAGGTCTGTATATAGCGTCTAAAATGGAGCGAGAAATGGACTGGCTTACACTATAGAAACCGCAAAAGCTTGAACTCCGTGGGCAAATTTTGCCGGTAGGCTTGACTGTCACAAGCGGTTATTATCCTACGCATGGAACATTCCCCCGTCCGTAGCAAGCACGGTTTAGCAGTGGGTTCGTCGTCATACATAGCATTTCTGTTTACGTAGACCTGCGTTAGATTACACTTCCCGCACTGTTCTTTCTAATATTGCAAGTAAACAGGTAAAGTTTGCATCCGAATGTAAAGCATCTATTTTCAGTATTATGTGTTTATTAGGGATATAAAGTGCAAATAAACATAATAATCTAAATTTTACAAACTTAAGAACGCGACTTGAAGATTTACCATGGTTTCTACTTGTTTTTTTTAAAAGACTTGGCAGGAAAAAATGTCGAAGAAAAGAAAGTTTGATGAAGATTATGTAAAATACGGTTTCATATACGTAACTGAGAGAGATGGAACTCAAAAGCCGCAATGCTTTCTGTGTTCTTCCGTTAAGATTCTTGCGAAACCACAAACTAGCTCGACCATTTCTAAAGCACACGGCTTTATTAGTGTTCCGGCAATAGCATCTTAACAATAGTATCTTAACAATAGTATCTTAACGGCAATATGAATCTCGTTAGTATGAATTTCGTGTTTTACTCACGGACCCCCTAAAATTTTCCACGGACCCCTTGGGGGTCCGTGGACCACCGGTTAAGAAATCCTGGTCTAAGTTATTGCGACTTTAATTTTTTTTGCATGCTTCGATTATAACGAAATTCGGTTATAACGAAAAAAATTCTCGGTCCCTTAGATTTCGTTATAACCAGTTTCAACTGTACTTTTTCAAGAAATTTTTTACTTTTTTCAAGAAAGTTTGTACTTTTTCAAGAATGTCTGTACTTTTCATCAAAGATCGAAACTTTTTTGCCAATGATCTATGGGGTCAAGCGAGTAATGTGTCACCCCTCAGCGTTTATATCCTTATCACATGCCTTATAACCCAATTTCGCATTATATGATCTGTTCAGTCACTCTTTAGGTAAGTAAAGTAGGTTAGGTTAGGTTAGCAAAAATAACAAATAGTATTTATCGCGATAGAACATCAAGTGCCGTTATAGGGAAATGTTTGTTAGGTAAGCGAAACATGAATAGCTGTGACCAGGGTAAATACCTGTATCAGCATCGGTTAGGTTAGATAAGTTAAGTAGGTGAGGTAAGGTTAGCTCTGGTTCTGACAACGAATTTTCGAGTTTTTCTGCAATCTGGCTACGTTTAGCTAAAAAGTTGCTTTATTTAGTATTAATCTCGTATTAATAATTTCTGTTTCATAAATGAATAGTATTTCTCTCTTGTAGAGTCAAATAATCTGTTCAAATCTCCGTTACAGCCGGTTCTGACAACGAAATCTCAAGTTTTCCGTCGAAAAGGTTCAGAATTTTGCCATCTAGCGAAATAAACGACAAAATTCACGTAAAAGTAGAAAGTAATAAAACTGACTACATTTCGACTGAAGGTTAAGTCAAAAATACCTGTTTTTACCCATTGAGAAAATTGAATATGATGCTTTTTCTATGGAAAATGGTGACTCATTCCATGCAAATGTAATAATATGTGTAATCTGCTTGTGTTGCAGGTTCCAGCGTTATAATGACTGTTTCATTATGTGGATGACGATTATGAGCCATCATCAGAAAAATGGTGATTCCTTACAATGTTATATTGTATTAATATACAAATTTACTGGTGTTGTAGGTTCCAATGTTGAAACTGCCAAACTTCGCAACAGCGAGGACGAAATCTTTGATGCACGAACGACTGGGCTACGGGTACTGTTCCATGTCAAGCACGCCAGGGAATAGTGAATTATTGTTCCAACTTTGTGCGCTGCAGGTACTTGTTTTACAATCAGTTATATCTAAAAATACGCAAATTTCATGTATTTCCAAGGAACATGAGAGGGCGAACTTGCAAGATTATTCCTCGCGGGGGCTTAGGCCTTCGCGTTTCCGACGCTATTTGACATGGTGTGGATCGCTTTTGCTTACGAAACGATTTCTGTACGAGTTGTACATTACATCTTAGTCCGAGTCTTGTTTTCAAAGATTGTTGTTAAGTACGGCGCAGCGCTGAAAGCGGTTTCTGAAAAGTACATTTGAAAAAAAAAATATTTCTGCACGGCTCCATCAATTTTCTGCTGAGTCTGCCTTTGACAATAGCATTGGCACAAGAGAAGTAATCAATGTATCAAGGAAAAGGTACTTTTACAAGTGATTCGTATAGCTGAGTCCTTTTCCACTGCTGAAGCCGATCAGTTTGAAAATCCTTCCTTCGAACAATTCTGCCTTTGCAGTTCGAAGCTACATTGAAATAAGGTTTGATTGTGAATTTAGTCCGTATCAACGGTTTACCGGTTCTTCCGGGCATGCATGCAGAAAAGCATACGATCTAGGTAAAGCAAATGGTAAATGGAGACCTCTCGTACACACATTGGCAGGTGTCCTGATGGCAATGTGTGTTGAAAGAAACGTAGCAAAATTGAAAAATTAACTTATATTCTTAAAACTAACCTATATCTTATAACTAATTGTCAACACGGTCTTACGTTTTCGTCTGGGTTTACTGTCTCAGCTTCAAATTTCGATGTAAGAGTTAGACATGGATCTGTAAATGTCGACGATGTTTTATTATTAATAGCACGATGATTAGTTGTATCAACAATTCTTATCATCTAGAAGATTATTTAAAACGACAGTGGAATTTCACTGCCCATAAAAATAACTATCTCATAACGATTAACTTGGCTGGCCTCAGCAAACCATTAGACCAATTTTCGAAACTTGGTATTCTGTTCAATGGTTCCTTCCAGCTCAACATTTCACGGTATTGCCCTGATCATTTCCATGTACTGGTGCTTTTTACCTTTTATCCAGTTTGATTTTATTCTTCAAACTAGTTTCCGAAAATCTGTGACGGAGACTATTTCTCACCCATTTGTCGCATCTTTTATCTGATCATCCAAAAGTTTTAGCGAAAAATGTTGAGGTATTCCTACTACTGCATTCCATACTAGAGTCAATATGTGCTGATAGCATGTGCACTGGATGTCGTCAAATTCGGCCTCAGTCCGTGTTCTTTCCAAGCTTATTCCTGTATGATGACTCTGTTCGTGTAAAGTGTGTGCTCTGTACATGGACATAGGCTCACTTATTCGGTCAGTATCAAACAAAAGTCTCGCATTTTGGACTAAAGTGTACGTCGTGGGAGCAAAGGGTTAAGTGCGTGGGACTTAACGGGTAACACGGGGACTTTATGTATTAATGTCGTTCTTGACTCCTCGACCCTGGGCTGTTCGTTTCCCAGCCCTTGGGAACATTTGCGAGCACAAAGCACTCAAAAATGCTTCTTTCTAAATGGTTCACTTTTGGGTACGTTTTTGCGTCTAATACCAGCGCCACACCGTCCTAGCAATTCTGCTATTTGCAACCCTTCGCAGGCAATGTTTTGTCCACCTTACGACCTTTCCACCGCGGTGTATGGTTTTCAATCATAATTTGATATACTCCTGCCTACCTAACCTACCTGCGATGGGTTCTTCTCTCTCGCTCTTTTCAGTTTAAAAGCTCTTGAGTGCGAGTTTGCATGACAACTTTATAACGACAGCAGAACATTGAACAATTTATTGGCACTCGCGAAGGACGGTTCTTCCTCTTAAATTAAACTATACATCTGACTACATATATCCTGAGTGATTTCAAGTGTTGCATGTACTGATTGATTTGAGTCAATTCCACATTTACACATACACTGCGCTTGTTACAATACTTGCCGCGAATGTTAAAATACCTACATTTTCAGATTTTTTAAAAAAGTATAATTTTTTATTGGAAAAAATCATAACATCAACCTTTCTTGCAAAAGTAGCAATATTTGTAGAAAAAGTATCAATCTTTCTTGAAAACATCAACCTTTCTTGCAAAAGTAGCAATATTTATAGTAAAAGTATCAATCTTTTTTGAAAAGTATGAAATTTTTAGTAAAAGCGTATTACCTTGTAGATAAAATAGCTAACTATATAGAAAAAGTATCAATATTTATTAAAAACTAGCTAACTTTATAGAAAAGGTATCAATCTTTATTGAAAACATCAACCTTTCATGCAAAAGTAGCAATATTTATAGTAAAAGTATCAATCTTTTTTGAAAAGTATGAAATTTTTAGTAAAAGCGTATTACCTTGTAGATAAAATAGCTAACTATATAGAAAAAGTATCAATATTTATTAAAAACTAGCTAACTTTATAGAAAAAGTATCAATCTTTGCAAAACTAGCTTAGTTTATAGAAAAATCATCAACTTTATAGCAAAAGCGTCTATCTTTACAGTAAAAGCGTCTAATTTAAAGTAAAAGCATCTAGTTTTACAGTGAAAGCGTCTAGTTTTACAGTGAAAGCGTCTAACTTTACAGACTAAGTATCAATCATGCTTGCAAAAGTAGCTAACTTTATAGAACAAGTATAAACTTTATAGTAAAAACGTCTAACTATAGAAAAAATATCAATCTTTATTTAATACTAGCTAACTGTATAGACAAAGTATCAATCTTTCTTGCAAAAGTAGGTAACTTTACAGAAAAATATCAGTCTTTCTTGCGAAAGTAGCTAACTTTATAGGAAAATATCAATCTTTCTTGCAATAGTAGCTAATGTATAGATAAAGTAGTTAACTTCATAGAAAAAAGTATCAACTGTGTACTTAAAGCATCTAGTTTATAGGAAAAGTAGCTAACTGTATAAACAAGTGTTAATTTGTAGGTTTTGGTGCAATAACTATTTCTGAGCCAATATAGTAAAATTTTTGGTGCTTTGTGAAGCCCTAGATCCTTGAATATATTAATCAACCTTGTAGATTCATGTATAAACGAGTGAATGTAGTACACCGGTATTGAAGCGAAAAATTGCAATTCTTGCGAAAAATTCAGTTGTGGGAAAGGAAAAGGCGGGGAAGATCTTTTCGGGTGAAAAATATAATAGACGCTGCGCAAGTTGACTTGTGGGCATGGCCTTGACGGGCAAGGCATGGCAGGCCCAAGCGAGCAAGGTCACAAGCGGGCAAAACTTGACAGGCCCAACGGGGCAAGTTCCCAAGCGGCCAACTGGCGGGCAGGAACAACCGTAAGGCGGGGGGACCATGTCATTCATTATGGCTAGAAATTTCGACTATATAACATATCAGTTTACGGTTATATAACTAAGGTTGGTACTGTAAGAGCGTTTGAAACATGTCAAAGGCGTGAAAGTTATTTTAACTTTTACGTCCAGACGTCTAGCTGTGAATATGTTGCGTGCTGTTGCACAAACATCAGTTTACGTAACCATCTTCTAAGATGGTATAAGACCGGGCAAGCAGTAAAAATTTACTGTGACAGTCAAAGTCCGTTTCAATCTTCCAATATTCCGTTTACGCGATATGTAACTCGCGAAACGGTAGTACAAGTTGCAGAATATGATCCTGACTTCCAGCTGAGCCGAGATTGTGCGCCCAGGTGGTCTTAGCGTAAGTTGTATTAATTTTACCACTTTAACCCATTGTCATATTCATTTAATCTTGTTTGGGGTCTATGTAGTCCTCATAGTCTTCCAGCATTGGTTCGTCCTGGGGTGTAGCATTCAGTACTGTAGTATCATCCTGACTTAGTGCGTTGGTGCGGTCCCGATCGTTTTTGGATGTGATCTGACCATGTGTGGACGGGAGTCAAGAGGAGAGCAGAACCACTGGGCCTACACTGAAATTTTCGAGGGGAAGGGAGGGTAGCAGATCATAGCCTACCCCAGAAACCATGAGGGGAGGGTGGAACAGTACCCCTTGCACCTACACCGGAAGTCAAGAGGGGAGAGGGGGGTTGAACCTGTTGGTAGTCATCCATATTTGGGCGTGGAATAGGAAGTGGGAGTGGTGTTAGTTGTGAGTCGACTCGGTCTCTGCTTTTCAATTTAGTTTACTATTTTCAATTGTCGTGTCTACACCTCAAACTCGCGCGTGTGTAACATAAGACTTTCCAAGTGAAATATGTTCCATACGTTGAGAAATTTAGTGAAAACCCCCAGTGAAACTCTAGTGACTGCTTTTGTGTGAACTGTAAAATATGAGTAAATCTGTTTTTTAAAAAAATACACGCATTCAAGAGGAAAACACCTTGTCCCTTTACTTCACGCAATATTCAGTTTTATTATACGAATACAGACCGCATCTACGCATCAGTCTCTCATATTAGGTGGAACAATCAGTCTTTTCAACGTAAAATATATTCCATTTGATGGGGATTTAGTGACAACCTCTTGTGAAACTCTAGTGCTTTATTACTTTTTTGTGAACTTTAAAATATGAAAAATTGAAAAAAATACATGAATTCAAGAGGATAACACCGTGTCCTCTTTACTTTTGTACAATCTTTGCGCATAATGCTTGTTAAGTTTCTAAACGGTTATAGAAAATTGATTCGAACTTGATTCTGTATCTTTCTCTCAAAACATAGCAGTCTGTACAGAAGAAGTAGCAAATGTTCTTTCCAACAAGTTTTGATCATTGGCAAAAATGTTTCGATCTTTGATGAAAAGTACAGACATTCTTGAAAAAGTACAAACTTTCTTGAAAAAAATACTTTTTATAATTGTTAATACCTATAAAGGATTCAAACAAGGAAAACAAACAGGGGAGCTTGCATGTACCCACAACCCCAAGAGGAGGGGGACATCCCCCTCCTCCACACCTGCCAGAACCAAGTGCGCAGTAGCGCAAAGGGGAAGCCAAGCGCGCAGTAACGCACCATGGGAGAGCCAAGCGCGCGTGAGCGCAGGGGGGGGGGAGCCAAGCGCGCAGTATCGCAGGTACCTATACTAATGAAAGTCTTACAGGGCCGCTTTGCTGCATCGGTGTCTAAGCACGAATGCAACAACTGGTGACAACAGCTCCCCTTTTTAAAGTCCAAATCTTTAGCGACGGGGCAATGCAACAATATTTGATATACCCAAAGGAGCTTGTTATGGAGTCACGTGTTTTTTCGTTCGGAATTCTGGCATGTCAGATTCATGAATGCCATCACCAAAGTCGTCATTATAGGGCGCAATACCCTAACCGACGACCGCGCAACTTGTTTCCATGCTAATTTGTTGTCCGAGCCGATGCATAACGCTTTGATAACGAGCTACAGCTACTGCTTCGTATTTCTGTCCATGTGTAATCGCCTGAAATTTTTTATTCATGTATTTAGTTTTTTACATTAAATATTTGTTTTAATTTGTATGAGAAAATCATTTTTTATATAGGGAGTTTTTAAGCGTTGAAGCACTTACCAGAAAACCTTGATTGTTTTGCGTGAATTCTCAGGTTTTGCAGTATTATATAAGGATGTTTTATTCAGATTTAAAGATATCCTAACTTAAACTGAAACCCCACCTGAACCTACAAATCTAACTAACCTGTCAACCTACCTGAACCTATCAATAGCTGATCCTATCAACCTGCCGGAACCAACGTCAACCTACCTTAACCTACCGACATATCTTAACTTACCATTCTACCTGAACCTACCATTCTAATCGAATCTCACATAATAAACCTAACATAACTCTGCACAGAAACAGTGGTTAGAACTGATGGCTGCAAGTAGGAGCTGTCTGTGAGATTTCCTGCTGATTTGCTACAATTGTAGATTTGGAGAACACTCCTTAAAACATTAACAAGATTTATAAATAGCTTTTATTTCCTTTACAAAAATGTAACACCAACGCGCAGCTGTTTTTATGGGAATAAATTGAGTACTCGATACGTTTTCAAAGAATATAATGGTCTCCTTTAATTAATAATGCATTCAGTTATCTGACCAAGTTACACAGTGGGTCGTTTTGGTATATCTGCAAAATGAAAACTGGGTCGTTTTGGTATAGCATCATTTTAGACTGGGTCATTTTGGTATGGGTTGTTTTGGGAATGGTTCGTTCCTTCCCGCACCCCATTTTTTACATAAGGAATTCTCTTAATTGCGTACTTATTTCTTAACTATCATCGCTCAAGTAAATATGGAACAGATACTTCAGCGTATACATTCACTAAATATCGATAATAAGATTACTTTACTAAGCAAACTCCAAAAAACAGTTTGTAGCTTATGAAGCGTTTTTTCAGCTACAGTAAATAAGTGCAACCTATTTATACTTGCAGTTCGCCTGAGTTTGTCACAAGACGACAGCGCGCTGTCGCGTGAGCTGGGCAAGTGAGTCGTTGTTTGGCTTTTTGGTTGTGGACTTCGTGCGGCAGATGGCTGTAGTTATTGAGTTGAAGGTTGCCCTCTTGCAATTTTTGTTGGGAGTTAAACATGATTTATTTTATTTTATTCTTGTCGGTCTTGTTTTGCGGAAATAAAGCTATACAATGTTATTATTAATAATACAATGAAAACTGAAGTACAAATAATCGCCCATGCACTGCATCTATGGATCTGAAGACTAATTTGAAGCGTTTATGTATAACATTTGCAACAAGTGGAAAGATTAGGTTTTTTGTAGACAACAACTTAGGAAACTTTTTTAAAGCCTTACATTTTCCTTTTTAACTTATAAAAGTTGCCGTGTATTGAATTGTCCGTGTACTGAATCATCTCTCACCCATAAAAGGAATGTATGAGAACAAATCCCTTTGAATTAATGACCAAGTTACTGCCACTCATAAAAAGCAAGAAGCACAACTACTTGCATATATACAAACTGAAAGAGGATGCACTGCATCAGGGGATCTGAAGACTAAAGACAAACGTTTACGTATAACATTTACAACAACAAATGGAAAGATTTATAAAACGAATGTATGAGAACAGTTTCTGTTGAAAAAATAACCAAGTTACTGCCACTGTTAAAAAGCATAAATACTTGCATATAAAAGCTGAAAGCAGGATGCACTACATCAAGGGATCTGAAGACTAAAGACAAACGTTTACGTATAACATTTACAACAACAATTGGAAAGATTTATAAAACGAATGTATGAGAACAGTTACCGCTGAATAAATGACCAAGTTACTACCACTGTTAAAAAGCAAAAAGCAAAGATACTTGTATATGTAAAAGATGAAAGCAGGAATTAACGCTTTGAAGCACACAAAGATTAACGCTTCGAAACACAGACAGACACGAAAACACGTGACAAACTAGCCAATGTGTGCTAACGTTTAGCTGCTACTAATTGACGCGGCTCAGGATAATACGTACCATAAGCTTACAAACAGCTACCGATAGGGGGCTGGCACTGGTGCCTCCAATGCCATAAGCAACACATTCTCAGACGGGAATCCTGTGCTAGCCACACGATCGCCTTGCATTTCATCCTGTCCGTACGAACAGGATTTGGTACACGGGTACCCACAGCTTTCGTTTCAGCTCCAGATCACGTGACTTTGTTTACAAGATGGAGGATATTTTGCTCAGAAAATTTTTCAGCAAACTAACAGTATACTAAAACGATATGCGCAATGTGCAGTACACAATAGAGACCATATAGCTTGACAAGCTTTCATCTACGAAAAAGGATATTCTTATAATAGTGTTTGATTAGGCTATTCTTGATTATAAATTGGTTGAATATGAATCCGTTGTATAATAGCGATATGTCCGGAATGTTTTTCGCACACTTTTATTGAACCGCTCGAAACTCCTTATCGAGACGTGCGATTTCGTTTCCATTGTGAATTATGGCCCATGAAACACGCTGTAATATCTGTAGCTTTAATGTATCTTGGTTGCTAGTTCACATTGGTCTGTGCGCATATTGACAAAATGAAGTTCCTCCAAAAGCCGGTATCGTAATTACAGTAATTACAAAAGATGAGTGTAGCAAGCCGTCGGCTAGCCGACGCCTGTCTCTACAACTTAGCCGGATTAACCGTGCTTGCTTCGGCCTATACTAATTCCGTACGTCCGGCTATCCCCCTTTCTTTTTCCCCAGTGATTTATTCACAGGGACAGGCCTTTGTAAATCTAGCTTCAGATACAATACCACCTTTATTACTGGAAGTTGCGTGTCGTTTTAAAGTCTCAATTTTAGTAAATTTGGGAATATTTATATGAAACGTTTGTGGCCTTGTTTTTTGACATTTTAAGGTTTATTTTCATTAGTGTAATGAGTACTACTGAAAAGTTTATACCACAAGATGCATGACAAAACCTCAGTCTTTCTGAGGTCATCGACTAGACGAGAAAATAAGGAGAAATATTGTTTTCTTCGTATGCATCTTCTTTTTGTAAACGCAACGCAATACAAATACTATGGGAACAATATTTCAGAGAAACTGTCAGGTTAGCTTCTCTCTCTTTACCATTTTTGGACGGAAATTGATTTGGGTGTATTCGTGCAAAGGACGAATGAAAGAAGAATCTAGTTCGATTTGGAAATAAATATAATATTAATGAAAGAATCATAATTGTGTTAAAAAATACAGCCACCTTTGAGGTTCCGAAAAACATCTTTCCTTTAACTGGAAGGAAATATTGTATCTGAAACTGCTTAAGTCATAATTAATAAACACGCCGTTTTAATTTTTAAAAATGTATTTAAAGTTCAATACAATGGAAAATGTCCTCCATCTAGTAAACAAAGACACGTGATCCCGAGCTGAAACGAAAGCTGTGGGTACCAGTGTTGTGTAATTATTACAAGTAATGGTAATTTGTAATGCCAATTACTTTTCATAAAGCAACTGTAATGTACTCGTTACATTTTTCGCTCAGTTGAAATGTAATGTAACGTATTCATTACACTTTACTTTATCGAAAATTGTAATGTAATTTACTAGTAAATTTAAAAAGGCCAAATAACGTTACAATTACAATTCCTTTGGTCTCTTAGAGGAAAAGTAGAAAACCTGTAAAGAAAGGGGGAAGGGAAGAAGTTGTGCTTTGGAACTTCGCTGCTTTAGATCGACTAAATGGTGTTGTGAAGGGAGGGTGGGGGGGAGTGACGGGTGGGCCAAGAGAATTTTTTGCAAGTAGTGAGCTACGGAAAGGCAAACCTTATCGTTGACCTGTTTCAGCTGCGTTATTCTTTCTTTACCCGTTTCGCGTAGGGAAGGGGAGACAGTTTTGTTAGGGATTGAAGAAAAGAATACGCAAAACTTAGTATTTTCGGATATCCAGAGCTGCAACGAGCTCGCTCAAAAAAGAGCGCGCTCGTAATGTCACGAGCGAATGTGCGAGCGCGCTCTTTTTCAATTTTTTGGGAGCGCGAGCGCGCTCAAAAAGCACTGAGCGCGTGCGCTCGTACAGCAGCGCCATCTAGTAGCGAATATCTAGAACATGTAACAAAAAAACATAACATGCGTTTTTCACGGACATTATGATTTATAATTAACATTTCCAAAAATTGAAACTATGAAAATCAAACAAGAAGCATTTAACCTGATCAAGTATATTACGTGAACCTGAAGTATTTTTACAAAACAATATCTAAAAAAAGTAAAGTTAGCGCTTCCTCTCAGTAGACGGCACTATTGAAAGAGCGCGAGCGTGAGCATGAGCGCGCTCCTTTTTTTAATTTGAGCGAAAGAGTGAGCGCGCTCGCAAAAATCAGTAAAGAGCGCGAGCGCGAGCGCGCTCGCAAAAAAAAGAGCGAGTTGCAGCTCTGCGGATATCTTACCCAAACCAGACGTGTGTTGGTAACAAGTAACATTGTGAACGAAAGGTATAAGCGTTAAAAATTTAGTTAAAAATTTAGAAAATTGGAATAGTTTCAACGTAAAAAAACATTTTTTACGAAAGTAATGGCAAAGTAATGCATTACTTTACAAATGTAATTGTAATATGACGATTATTTTCGTTATTCAAGTGTAAATGTAATGTAAAAGTAAACTTTAAATAAAAAGTAATTGTAATGTAATAATATTCCTTTTTTGAAAAATTACACAACACTGGTGGGTATCCGTGGGTACCAAATCCTGTTCGTACGCACAGGATGAAATGCAAGGCGATCATGTGGCTAGGCACAGGATTCCGTCTGAGAATTTATTGGCCATAAGAAAAGAAAAACCACGCTTCTGTATCCAAGTTGAGCTAGGAGCCTTTTGTGTGTAGTGTGCGTGTGTGTGTGTTTAGTTCAAATGTTTGGTGTTAAGTTTTGTGATGTCGTTCCTTCTAACTTATCTTAATTGACTAAATATCAAAGTGCATCATGTAAGCGTTCTTGTTTTTGCATTTCAGATTTTTGGATGTATCCTGGTCAGAGCTGTCGAGCGCTCTTTTTTAAAAGAGCGCGCTCGCTCGCGCTCGCGCTCTTTTCATAATTATTGTTTAAACACACACACAATCTGCTTCTAGCCCAATTAATAAACAACAGGTAGCAATTAACGATCAAATGTTTGCAAACTAGTTTTAGATAAGAATACAAGACGTTTCCTTGTTAATCTGTTTCCGAATCTTATTTAATTATACAGATTAAGGAAAGTTACCTGAAAGGGCAAAAGATACCAAAAATCAACTTTGTCTTATAAAAAAGAGTAAGAAATCTAGTTTCCGGATATATGTTTCCCTTTCCCAGGAGCGAAATAATGACGAAGATATTTAAAAAATAAGACATTCAAATCTTGAAATTTTGACATTGGCCAAGCGTGGTCACGTATTCCCGTGAACTTCGTCACGTCTTTCGCGGCGGGAATATTCCAAAAATTTATAACTAAATAACTCGAGAACGGTTGTTCAGAAAATATTGAAACAAAATCCTCTGTTCTTAGAATACTGTATATTATTTGAACCGTCAAAATCTCAATATGCATTTTTGGTGTCCATTGCTCGTAGAGGCCACGGTATATACACAAACGCCTTATGAAAAAATAACATGAGGAATAGGTTCAGGTGATATCTCAGAAATACGTCCATGTTTTGATGAACAACTTTGACAGCAATGTCAGCAACACTAGTATCTAGTACACCTTCTAAAAAAGACCCTAAATAAATGTGAAATGTGTCTTCAACTTTTTTCCCACTTGTTAAATAAACACACAAAAAACGAAAAGGCGCAGTAAGTATTTATTTTCCGAATTCTTTCGCTGCAAATAAATCTAACATTGGACAATAGTTTTCAAGAAAACGTCTGTGGCATTACAGTACGGAGGGCTGAAATCTTATATTTCTTAAAGAAGTTTTCACATGTTTTCTTGAAAAACAATTGTCCAATTTCAATCTTTTGTAGCAAAAACTCAGAAAAATAAATACCTAATGCACCTCGAGGCCCAGTTTTCGTTTATTTAAAAAGTTGAAAAAAAAATTACCCACATATTTCAAATTTATTTTTAGTTCATTTTTTAAAGTGCAATCCAAGTGCACTAGACAAGAGTGTTTTTAACATTGCTGTCAAAACTGTCATTTGAAATATGGACGTATTTCTGAGATACCACCTGAACCAATTCGCCATGTATTCTCCCATAAGGTGTTCGTGTATACCGTGGCCTTGAGACCCCGTTCTACACAAAAGAAGCACGCTGAACATTCTCAGCGTCTTTTTTGTCGCCGACGACATCTAGTGGACGCGACTATAGTCACGTGCCTGAGGTAGTGCGGCTCGTGCAGCTACCAACACGTTCTCAGCAGAGCGCCGTGAACATTTTCACGGATGCATCTTGCGCTTAACCGTGAACACTTTCCCTATTACGGGACCTTCCAGGCCTCAACTATGCCGGCAATGCTGACATCTATCTGTGGCAACTTTAGCTGGAAAAATTTATTTTCGGGCTGTGAGGGCGGTGGATGTAAACAAAAACAGTGCAGGTATTACTTACTTTTTAGCTGTGCCAGTCTATTACTGGGACAGCTTATAGTATCGTTCCGACTTTAGTCCGTGCTTGGGAGGGTGAGCCTAGCTCAGTTCTCGCCGTAAGGGGCTACAGAATTTTGGGGTGGTGTTCGTGGGAGGCAAATAAGCGAATTTCGCCAGCGGCAAAATGTGCATGGCCCGGCGCAACCTTTCTGAAAGATTCACCGCACAATACGAGCTAGTTTATCTCCGTCTACGTAGTGCCCACGATACGTTTAGTATACGTTGTTTTGCTTTTAGTTAGTTTTGTTGCTGCGTGAACAGTGTGAGGTATTTTCTCTGCGAGAGAAAAAAATCTTTTCGTTTTAAAGTGTGCCAGGTATATTTTTTGTAAAGGGAAGCATATCCTTAGATTCTATGTACGATTTTCGTGTACGAATTATAGTAATTGGAAAGTTTTATTCTGTTGAGAAGGGAACTTCAAAAGTTCATCTATTGTATTGCATATATCAGAGCTGCCTATTCCTTACTTCTCAATTGTTGAATCTGACGCTGCGGAACAAAGTTACTTACATATGGGTATTTATTATGTTTTCTACGGAAGCAATTATTCACATTATTTTCCAAAGCCGTTGTTTAAGTTGTGGTTATCTTTCCTTATTGGTGCGTCGAGTATAGTAGTTCTGGCTAATTTTTATGTCTTTGAAGCGGACTCCAATTACAGAAAAACTTCGTCAGTATTCTAGTGTGTGCATTTTGCTAGGAACTCCGTATAATTGGCGAGTGTGTTGTTGGATTGTAAGTATGTTCGTTTTGATATTTTAAATAGAGAATGGATAACATAGTCTATGTACAGAAGTTAGTGGGTTGTAATAATGATAGATGCTGTTGGTATTTTCCCTTTGAAGCCTACGTTTAGATGCACGTCTGTAATGTATAGTTATTTCTATCTTTTAATTGCCGGAGTTTGTGGATTGTGGAGATTTAGGTGTAGAGTCGAACCCACTTTATTGAATATCGATTATTGGAATATTCGGCTGAATTAATGTAAAGTTGACGGTCCTGTTTGATATCCGTTTCATTCGGTGTAAACATAGTCCTTTTTATTGAGTAATGAATAAATAAATAATCCGTTTTATTGCAAACAAAGATCAAGTCTCTAGCTCAGGGAGTTAAATTAAAACAAAAGAAAACAGACACAGGGTTCGATTACTCAACGATTCGAACCAATGACGGAACTTGCGCCTTCATTGTCATTAGCGTCCGCATTGCAGGCAATTGATGTCGGTTCGTCGGTTTGTACCAGATAACTTTGTTATGAGGGATATACGTAGTTATGCGACATAAATACATCATTGCACAATGCAGAAGGAAAAAACGCTAAAGAATAATGGTTAAAACCTTGACTAATGCAATTATTAATTCAGGATACTACAGATTTACTGTTGTGTGGTTCTATACGTATTTTTAGCATGCTCTAGCTTCGGCTATTTGAGTAGACCACTCCGTATATTTGAATACTGTCCGTCCGGTCCTGAGCCTATTCATATAAGCGGGTTGCGCTGTATTAAAGACCTTTGTGCATGATTAAGATGTTTTTGGATTTCTACGGCCATTACATGTACAAAGCGTTCTTGGTATTGTATTAAAGATGCCGTGAAGCTTGCGGAAAATTATGTACGGGTGCTTTTTATTAGTTGCTCGATATGTTCAGTATTCATGGAGAGTTCATGTTTTTACTGTTAATCGACAGTATAATGTAATTCTTGAACGTTGCCACGAATTGCGGGGTGCACGACCGTATGATATGTTAATTTAAGGTAGGTGCAATCGGGTTGCATGTATCCATGTATACGTTCGTGTCTCGTCGGATAATCCGACTAATCGGAATGTTATCAATATCAGGACACTTCTTATTTTCAATAAACAATGTTCCAACTAAACACCATTTACTAATTACAACGCTACAATTCTTACGGTGAACGCAGCAAAGGAAACAATAGCAAATTTGTAAAAAAAAACATGGTTAACGTTTAATTTCTACAGGTGGAAGCTGCAGAAGGACTACCCACCCCCAAAAGAACGAAAAAGCAGCAAACTTGTAAAAAAACCTAAGCGAGTAGACGAAAAAAAATTAAAAAGCATATAAAAAATCGTAAAGAGACGAAAAAAATTAGGAGGAAAAAACACGAGGCTATATAACGCCTTTAATGCGCATAATCTCCTTTCAGCTTGACATGTGCTGCCACCTGCTAACTTAACTAAACTAACCGACCTAACCTACCTGATCTAACCAAACCAAGAAATTCAATGATATGCTGCCATTGAACGAAAAAATTTTCCAATGCATAGCTACGACGCGCCACAAAACGGTTGGTGGTGGTTTCTGTAAGCTTTCAGCAGGCTTGTCATGTGCATAAAAGGCGTCATTTAGTAGCTTCAGGAAAATACGATACAAGATTCCACGGATAACGTCAACACAAACTTTTACAACCATTACAAAACTACAAACCATCTACCGCAACCACAGAAAACCACAACTCACACCGACTCCCTGGCACAGCTTACTCGACAGTCCAACCTGTCTTGTTTAACTTTTAAATATGTTTATATTTAACTTAGCTTGATACTAACAACTGTTTTGTCTCTTTTCAGAGATTCTCGAGTATTACTGTCCTGTTTGAATCGTTCAAGTGGGGGGAAATCTGTTAATCGCCAAGCTTGTGTTATGAAACTGATTTTTCAGGACTTAAAAGAGGACTGGTTACTTTTTTCTAACACTTTACGTATAAAGTACGTCATCAACAACGACTCTGTCGTTCTATCGTAAAATATTTCAATCGTAATAATAGTTTGTTTCAGTTCCGCCGTTCACTGAGTACTTGATGTGGCCATAATTTTTTCAGAAGGAGAGGTCTTGGGAGCGAAAATCGAAGATTTTCAACGCTATCTTCATCGGCCCAGGCTGTTAACACCTCTGCAGGTCTGTCGTTTGAGCTTCTGGTTAACTTAAACGCGCTGCGAGTTTCCATTTTACCGCGATGGGCTGCCTTATGGTCTCAGGGTCAAGTTAAATACGGTAAGCCTGGTCTGTCGTGCAAACTGACGGATCCGTCACCCCCGTGAAAGGAACTGAGGCAAATTTGGACGATAACGGTGTCAGTTCAAGACCGACTACTTCCTCAGCCCCTGACGTTAGTTTATACGTCAGAGGCAGGCTTGGACAGCGAAATCACGTGACTTTGTGTACAAGGTGGAGGGTATTTTTCATAGAATTAAATTTTAAATACATTTTTTAATTTTAAAACGGCTTTATTATTTATTATGACTCAAACATTTTCAGGTAGATTATTTCCTTCCCGATAAAGGAAAGACGCTTTTCGAAACATCAAAGGTGGCTGCGTTTTCAATACAATTATAATGATTTTATTAGTAAAATATTTATTTCCAAATCAAACTAGGTTCCTCTTGCATTCATCCTTTCCACGACCCCACACCCGAATAGTTTTGGTCCCAAATTGGTAAAGGGAAAGAAGCTAACCCAACAGTTTCTTTGAAATATTGTTTCCAATATTATTTGTATTGCGTTGCATTAACAAATTACATGCATTCGAAGAAAACAATCATTCTTCTTGTTTGTCGTCTACGTCGTTACCTCAGAAAGACTGAGGCTTTGTCCTGCATCTTATGGCATAAACTTTTCAGTAATACTGATTACTCCAATGAAAAGAAACCTTAAAATGTCAAAAACAAGTCACAAACGTTTCACATAAATACTCCCTAATTTACTAAAACCGAGACTTCAAACGACATGCAAATTTCCAGTAATAAAGGTGGTATTTTAATTGAAGCTAGATTTGCAAAAGGCCCGTCCCCATGAATAAGTCATACTGGGGAAAAAGAAAGTGTGACAGCCCGACGTACGGAATTGTCATAAGCCGAAGCAAGCACGGTTAGTCCGGCTAAGTTGCAGAGACAGGCGTAGGCTACCCGACGGCTCGCTACACGCATTTTTGTAATTATTGTAATTATGATCCCGGCTTCTTGAGAAACTTCATTTTGTCAATATACACATAAACCAATGTGCACTAGCAACCAAGATACATTAAAGCTCCAGAAATTACGGCGTATTTCAGGGACGGTAATTCCCAATGAAAACGAAATCGCACGTCTCGATAAGGAATTTCGAGCGACTGAATAAAAGTGTGTGAAAAACATTCCGGACATATCACCAATATACAACTGATACATATTCTACCGATTTATAATCA